>SNQJ01S0022030.1:108588-148656 GCA_010110895.2 Picea sitchensis | reverse complement strand
AAGATGGATTCCATACGATATACACTTTCCATTGTGGTAGCCAAGGAATGGGAAGTCCATCGAATGGACGTGAAGAATGCATTTCTTCATGGTGAGCTATCTGAGGAGATCTATATGGAGCAGCCCTGGGGATTTATGCAGGATTCATCTTTGGTCTGTCGACTGAAGAAGTCTCTTTATGGCCTCAAGCAGGCTCCAAGGGCATGGTATGCCAAGATGGACTCCTACCTGTTGTCCCATAACTTTGTATGTTGTAAATTAGATGTGAATGTATACTTGCTCGGGACAGTTGATTCACTTCTACTATTAGTTCTGAATGTTGATGATTGGTTGATCAACTGTTGCTCGACTTCAGTGATTACTGCAGTCAAGAGGATTCTACATGAACGTTTTTTGATGACGGACATGGGTCCGCTACACTTCTTCCTTAGACTCTAGATCAGTCAGGATGCATCAGGCATCAAACTGTCTCAGGCCAAGTATGCACGAGATCTCCTTGAGATATTTCACATGACAGACTGCAAGTCTACTCCGACTCCTTTCCTATCAGAAGTCAAACTTGAGGATGGCATGGAGACTCCACTGGTTGACAACACATTGTACAGACAACTAGTGGGGAGCTTGTTGTATCTCACACACTCCAGACCAGACATCTCCTATGCAGTGGGCACAGTTTTTAGGTTCATGCAGGAGCCGCATGAGCTACATTGGAAGGTTGCAAAGTGTATTCTTCAATACGTACAGGGAACCATAACCTTTGGGATTCATTATACAATAGACTCTACATTAGATCTCATTGGGTTTACTGATTCTAATTGGGATGGCGATAACATTGATCCCAAGTCCACATCTGGTTACTCAGTCAGTCTTGGTTCCAGGCCTATCTGTTGGTCGAGCAAGAAGCAAGCTGTCATTGCTCTATCTTCAGCTGAAGCAGAGTACAAAGGGGTAGTTAACATAACCGTTCAGGCTATGTGGCTACAACATTTTCTCACTGAGTTGGGCATTCAGTTTCATCAGTCGATCGTCATCTAGTGTGACAACCAGAGCACTCTGAAGTTCTGCAAAGATCCAGTTCAGAGGCAGTGGACGAAGCACATCGAGATCCACATGCACTACATGATGGACTTAGTAAACGAGGGGATCATCGACCTGTAATTATGTCCTTCAGCAAAACAGATAACATACATCTTCACCAAGACCTTCACTGAGCATAAGTTCCATTCTTTGCGAAGTCGTCTTGGAGTGAAGGACACATTTGCCTAACCACTGTAGTTCTTCTTTTTACATACATCATACCTTGCGGGGGGTTTCCCATGAGGTTTTCCCTCTTTCCTCACTTTATTTTAGTGTATCTTTTGTATTTGAGTACCTAACATGGCCTCGTTGTTGGGACCCATTCTTTATTTTCCCCATAGTGATGTTCACGGGGGGGGTGTTGGAGTTACTTCACACACACCTAGGATTTATTTTTCCTAAGGTTTTTTCTTTTTTATTAGTCATAATTAGTCATTATCTGGTCTCCTATATTTTAGGGGACAATAGTCCACCTAGAGAATATTCTCTTCAATTGACACTTCAGTTTGACTAGTTGAGTTGAGTCTAGATGCTGCATTGGTTTTGTCACCATGCAACATTGAGATCATCACCATGCTAATGCGCACTTGCCTTGGGATCATCACCAGACTGGTGCATTACCCTTGATTCCTTGATCTACTCCTCACTACACTATGTTCAGTCAGTTAACTGAAGACTGGTTGACTAGTTAACCCATCTAGGTGGCAGTTCACTCCCATAACTGCCTGAGAGAATAGACTATGTGTAAGTTCACTCCTGTAACTGTTGGTGTGTGTCCAGATCACTCTAGACCACCACTATGGTGCATTGGTTCTCCTCCAGTGCGCATTCATTGAGTTATACAGAGTATATCATGTGTAAATTATTCATTATTCATTACGGTTAATGAGAATTCTTCCATTCTTTCTCTCCTTCTTCTTTCTCAATTTCTCTCTGCAAATCTGTGTAGTATTCTCTAGCTAGATCTATTATGTGCAGGTTCAACACATTTACAATAACCACCATAGTTCTTCTTTCAAAATTGTCAGCTTGCATGGTAAGATTTAGAATTTATTACAAAGCTTTACGAAATCTTGGCCACTTTAATAACAGTATTAGATTCACAGAAGTGGGGGCTAACATGGTGGAGGCGGAATAAATGTGATCGAGAATTCTAATGCGATGTCGTGAAAGATGAAAAATGGTTAAGTATGGAGGTGCAAAGTGGGACATGGAAGGTGCAATATGGTGAATACGGGATTGTGGGACACGGGACATGGGAAATCAAAAAATGTAAGAAGGGAGGACTCCTGCATCCGCAATGATAAAATAGACTAAGTATGAGAAGAGGCAGTTATGTGGGTAGCGAAAGTGGACAGATCGTTTTGGAGAATACAGGATTGTGGGTTGCAGGACATGGGGATGAAGGGAACAGATAATCGGGAAGGAAGGGTGCCCCGCATCCATATTCAAAGATATGGCTAAGTATAAACTGATATGTAGTGCGATTTGGAGGGCGAGGAGGTAGAAAAGGCCGTTTTGAGTGTTGTGCGATTGTTGGTTACAAGACATGGTACATTTGTGGGACATGGATGCACTGGTCTCCCACAACGAGACTCACGCAACACATAAAAATGACTAAGCATAAACTTATGAGTTTCCGGACCTAAGAATTTTATGGTATTCTAATCTGCAACCCGCATTTCAAAGAAAAAAATGTCCAAGTAAAGGATATACAAGGAGTATGGGAAGAAAAGGAAAACGATTAAAGATGGAGATATAGGTACCAACATTAATCAACAAATGTAGATCAACAAAAGGGTGTGTGACTAGGACATTTGTCAATGCACCAAGCTCAAAACAAATGGATTTTTTTTAGAATTGCTCTAAGAGTTATACTCTAATCTTTAGGTTTGATAGTTTTATCTTTTTTTCTTAGTAAAATCTTATTACATTAAAACATTTCTAAAAAATAGATATAAACAATTTTGCTACACTAGTTTAAAAACACTCTTTTAATAAAGACCAATTTTATTATCAAATATAATTATCTTTATTTATTAATAGATAATTACATTATAATAATTTACTAGATCTATTTTGTAAAATCATTAATATGTAAAGAATCATCAAATATTATTTTTTATTTTTATTTATTAATTAATAATTATGAGTATGATAAGTTTTATTATTTTTAAATAAAAAATCATTTATAAATTTAAAACCTATTAAAAAATGAACAACCAACCTCTAACAAATCACACTTTCAAAAAGTTCTTATTGTATAATCATTAATATGTAAAGAATCAAAGGAAAAATAACTTTATGGTTGGATGATATCAAAGTCCATATCTAGCCAAAATTATTTATAAATTTAAAACCATAATTGTATATTAAAAAATGAACAACCAACCTCTAACAAATCACACTTTCAAAAAGTTATTATTGTATAATCATTAATATGTAAAGAATCAAAGGAAAAATAACTTTATGGGTGGATGATATCTAGCCAAAATTATCATCTAGTCCATATCTAGCCAAAATTATTTACAAGTGGATCGATGGATGGTTAAACAACACAAGATTACAATAATCATTAATATGTAAAGAATCAAAGGAAAAATAACTTTATGGTTGGATGCTATCAAAGTCCATATCTAGCCAAAATTATTTACAAGTGGATCGATGGATGGTTAAACAACACAAGATTTATATCCAAATGTCACATTATGTGAGGGCATTGATGCTTTAAAGGTGGAGTATTTGAAAGGGTGGGGAATGTTTTGTACCTACTTTTTCATATTATAAAATAGTTTTATAATGTAATAGGTAATTTATTCAATATATTTTATTTATCTATATAGAGAGTTTTAGTGAGGAGTAGAACCCTAGTTTTCATGTAAAGTTGTTCGTTGGAATCTAGTATAGTGAGATTTTATTTGTTGGTAGGGTTCGTCGTCATTTAAAGTTGTTTGTTAGGATCTATTTTCTTTAGAGTCAAGCTTCAGTCTCTCGTAAGAATAGAAAATGCAATCATAGTCGGAAGTTGTTGGTCGAGGAAGGGTCTTCATCCATTGAAGAAGATGTCGTTGAAGACTAAAGGTACATTCCATGATTGTTGCATTCACTTGGTTTTCATGGAGTCCCTTGGGGTTTGGGCCACAAATTTGTGGTCATTTTTGTTATGTGGCTATGGCTGACCACAATCGACACAGATTGAAGGGTAGATCTACCTCCAGAGGCTACTCTCCTACTCATTCTGACGAGTAGGGGTTTGTTATATGCAATCTATCAAGGGAACATTCTCCTTTGTAGTATGTGTCAATTGATTGTCAAGATTTGGAAGGATCCTGTAACGTTGTTGTGTCTATTACTGAAAAATTTTCTACGGTTACAGTTTCACGAGTTGGTAATGTAGCAGAATGGTCGTCGCTGCCTCATCTCAACCCATTGGGCTTAACTGCTACTCAATTCGATCTAGTTGAAAGTGTGGGTAATGGCCTATAAACACAAAGGATGGAGGAGAACTCTATCTCCCAAAATGATGCTTCTACCTCAACTACGATTTCTTCAAATCTACAACAAGAGGTTTAAATTATTAATGCTCAATCGAACTCTATTAGAATTAATGGGAAGTTGTTGATCAAACTTGGTGAGGTGCCTCCTCCGAATCAACCTACTTCTTCAACCCCGGTTTTTTAAAAGGTTGAGTTCCCTACCATTCAGACCAATGTGGATCCCGATGAAGAGGATTTCAATTGTTTTAAGCCAGTAACAAGGAGTATATAGAGGAACGCCAAAATTTAGAGTGTCATGGGGTGATATTGTATTTCCTTTGTTCCATGTCGGATGAGGCAGCGTTGAATAAATGGTGTTTGTTGAACTGGGAGGCAAAAGGAGTTTCTTTGAATTCATACTAGGGTTTGGGGTAAAAATATGTGTGTCTCGTGTTCAATACTGAATCAGTAGCGCGACAGGTTCTATAGTACGATACATGGCATATCGTGGGTTCCTTAGCTTACTTGCAGTCATGGAGAGTTGATTTTAACTAGAAAGGATCGTGGTCAATCCAGTTGAACTACTCATTATGGATCAAGTTTCCTGCGTTGCCTACTGATTTGAGGCCTTTTGCAGATTTTTTTGCGAGCGAGTTTGGCAAGGTTTTGATCCCATGTGGAAAACGTAACTCTTTCCAACATAATCCAAGAGTCTGTGTGGAGGTTGATTTAGTGAAGAAACAATCATCATTTATTTCTGTGATGGTTGTGGATGGATTTCTACAGCATAAAGTTCATTATCTAAATTTTCCAAATGCATGCTTTGCTTGCCAAGCTTAGGATCACCTCATCTAGGATTGTCCCCATTAGAATCCCCCTCTAGGGGCTCCTCCATCTTCAAGTGATGTAGGTGCTTCAATATTTGTGGCCCCAACTGGTCGATCATGTGCCTTAGTTGATTCAACCCAGGTTTCTAAGGTGAGCACCTCCAACGCACCTATGGGAGGGCATGTCCCTCTATTAAGTCTTAGATCTGGTAGCAGGGATGGAGGAGTAGTGGTTTAAGAGACTTCTAAAGGCGTTGGCGGTCTGATACAACAATAAACTCCTAACAACTCTAGAGTTCCTCTAGTTAATCATTCGGTTCACCATGCATACAACTTCAGTTAGTGGTAGTGCTCCTTTTCAAAATATGGAGGTGGATGACAGATGGGGGGTTAAATCTAACAATCTTAAGGGGGTTTCATCCCCTACATCTTTGGATAATCATGTTAGTACTGTGAGCCTATCCTCGTGGGTAAATTCTTTTAAGGAAGCAGTGACCCACTCTCCTAAGAGAGGAGCACCTTCCTTGGTGATGTCTAATAAGTTCAACACTTTGGTCAATCCCTTTTTCTTTAAATGAAGTTCTCTCTTTTTCCATGGAATGTCAAAGGGATGACGATCCTATGTAGGAAGGAGGTTTTTCAAGGAGTTCTTCAAAAAGTCAAACCATAAATAGTATTTTTTGTAGGAGGTCAAGTCATCCAAATTTGAGCTTCGCAGTCACATGAGTTATGTTTGGAATGGCCCATTTTGGCCCATAGATCATGTTCAAGGAAAAGGTGGGGTGGTGTTAGCTATTTCCTTGTATATTCATAGTTTTGTTACAAATTCAAGGAGTGACCCGAGCAATTGTTGTTTGTGGATTACTATGTTGTTTCAAAAGAGATTGTTGGGTTTATGTTCTATATATGTGTCAAACCTTAGCCCTGCACGTATACGTCTTTGAATGTGATGGAGACCTCTCTTCTAGATGTTGAGTGGATAATTGGTGGAGATTTTAACATGGTTGAATGGGATGGTGATAGGGTAGGACGGGTTGGTCTTGTGATCAGTGGTTTGGAGAAGTAGGCTCTATCTAAGTGTAAAGCCTTTCTATAATTGTTCAACCCCAATTGGGGGAAGAAATGGGTTGACTATGGTGGATGGTTTACTTGGTCCAACATTAGACAAGGCTATATCAGGGTTCAAGCTAGGCTAGATCGGATCTATGGCCCGAAGGATAGTATCTCCTTTTTTGGGAATATGCATCTGGTTGATGTGCCAATTGTAACTACAGGTTCAAATCACCTACCCATTACGACTTTTGTTTTGGCAGGGTATGTGGTGGACTCCATTTGTCTTTGTTGAAGCTTAATGTCTCTCATTTGGAATCTATGGATTTCCATGCTTTTGTGCATAGTGTATGGAATCGTGTTCCTCATCCTAGGAACAAAGAGGTGTTTTCTGTTAGAGTACCCATTAGATTTGTAGTGTAGAATCCTATGTCGGGGATGGCGTAGCATGATTGTGTGGGCTTATAGGAGAGAGCTTGAGAAACCCAAAATTAGAGGATGTATAGGGTTCTCTTGGGGAGGACCTTATAACATCATCCTTGGAAGTATGTCTCAATTTGATAATTGGTTCTACAGGAGGTATATTTTCATGGGGGTTGAGTAAGATCCCTAGAATAAATGGATCCAAAGAGGAAGCGACAGCGGATCTAAATTGTTTTCGTATTGAAGAGGAAAGTGGTGTTCGATAGGGTTCTTGGTATATGCAGAGAAGATGGAACTCTTGAGGAGAATTAGCAAAGATTTCAGAGTATGTATAATGGTCATTTTCAAAATATTTTTCTTTGATTACCACTTACAGCCAGTCGTGGCTACCAGGGATGGTTGCTTTAGAGTGGTTCCGCACAAAGTCTTGATTCGATATCAGGATAGTTTTGAAAGATATTTTACGAAAGATTAATTTGTTGTTGTACTCTCTTCAATGCAAAACTGGGAAGTCCTTGGGTATTGATGGTATGCCTTGCTAGTTTTACAAGGAGATGTGGAACATCATGGCGAACGAGTTTTGTATTCTCGTGCACGAGGTATTTTCCACAAGATGTCTTTCGGGATCACTTAATCATGGACTAATCAGGCTTATTCCAAAGAACATAGCCAAATATTCTATTGTTGGGAGGTGGTTGATAACTTTACTGAGCGTTGTTTGGAAATTATAGCCAAGGCTTTAGCCAGGAGAGTTGAGCGTTGTTTATAAAATTATGGCCAAGGCTTTAGCCAGGAGAGTTCGAGATGTGGCCTGGAAAATTGTTCGTCGAGAGAAGACATGCTTTGTATAGGGACAATTTATTTTGGATAGAGTCTTACCATCTTGGGAGACCATGGAATGGGCCAGGGAGTCTGGTCAACATGAACTCTACCTGAAAATTGATTTTGACAAAGCATATTATGGTATTTATTGGACATTTATCATTGATATGTTGACTTCTCTTGGGTTTGGCCAACATTGTGTTGGAGTGATTAACACGTTGTTTACATGTGCCTCTGATTTTGTTTTAGTGAATAATGTGTTTCCCCACTGCATCCATCTTCATAGTTCTATCAGTAAAGGGTGTCCCTTGGCCCCTTATCTCTATGTTTTGAAGGTTGATGCTCTCGCATATTTACTAAAGGTAGCTCATCTTCGGGGTTGGATCAAAAGTATTTCTCTCCCTGAGGGGAGGAGATGATAAGCAATCATTTTGTGGATGACTCTATTTTGTTAGTCTATGTTGATAAAGAGTATGTCTCAACTACCAGGGATTGTCTTGTATTGTTTTGTGAGGCTTTAGGGGTAATTGTTAGTGATCACAAGACAAACTACTAGCTTGTTGGTCTTGAGGATCGTCCCAAGTGATTGGTAGTTGCTTGGAGGTTTGTCCAACCAAGGGTTATTGTGCGATATATTGGTATACAATTTGGGGTAGACCTTTCGTCGATGGCTACGTGGGATTGGTGCTTGGAGAGATTACAACGTATGTTTCTTTTTTGGCAGTGCAAGGATCTTCCCTTTGTTGTTAAGTTGACAATGGAGAGCATGATTCTTTAGGCCTCCCACATTTACTATTTGTATTTCTAACTTCCAAGCAAGGTGTAGTTTCACCGATTGGAATAGATTTTTCACTTGTACTTATGGGTCAAGTGTGGTGGGGATCGTGGTCTTCTCATGGTCCCTTGGGCAGTCTATATCATGCCCGAGGATGAGGAGGGCCTTGACTTGATTGATGTGGTGAGCCAAGGCAACATTTTGGTTGTTAAATGGGTAGTTAAGTGTTTGGAGGGTGTTGACGCTTAAAAGTGCAACGATGAATACTATGCTCGCAAATGAATGACAAGCTTTATTATATATCTATATTAATAATAAATTAGTAGGTGAGACCCCCTTGTAGACTTATGACACTATGGTGAATAAGCAACGCTTCTATTTTGTTTGCTTATGTGATGGTACCAGCACAATCTTCTATAGTTCACGTGTTTTAGATAATGGTTTAGAATGTTATAGTGATATATGTTAGTTGGATGATTAAAACATGGCACTAAATGGCTTCGATGAGCTCTCACAAAATATGTTAAGACTGCCCTGCAGATGGAAGAATTATTATCAATTTTGGCTTTGATATTGCATTGAACATGGCATTAAATGGTTTAAATGGTCTTGATAGAGGATAATAATGGAGATTTTTTTTTAATAAAAGAACTATACTTGAGTTCTAATGTTATATTATCATGACAAAGCATGGGTGCTCTAGACCTTTGCTACTATGGTTATGCTCCTTGTTCAAATTTCATATATGGTTGCACATTGTGTTATGTTCCTAGCACATTGTTATTTAAAGAAGTTGTTATTACCCAGAGGTGGCGCACTATGAAAAAGTGATATGGCAATGGATATGAGGTTAATTAATTGTTTAGTGCTATGGTGAATCGACTTGGCTTGTACGCTCAATTGAATGAGGTTGGAAGGGAGAAGCAACGTGCATTTACTGAACATCATTCAAACTCCCCTCGAGCCCGTCACCATAAGCATTCTTGCATTTTGGTTTTGGCTCTAATGGTTTTTGTTGTTCAACTTTGTTCGGTCGTAAAGGAGATATACAGTCTTGTTTTTCCTCACGCGGGCTTTTTCTAGGTATGGGTTTCTTACTCTTATATCCATGATGGTTACTTTGCACTTTGAATCAACTTTTGGCTCTGGATTGCTCATGGTCTGTGTGTTTCTTGAGATGTTATGAGATATTTCAATTGTGTATTGGTGTTTGTGTCTATGGTTTCTTATGGTGATTATTCTGGATTGTTGGCACTTTAAAAAAGAAATGGTTATGCTCTCCTTGATGTGTGTAATCTTTGCATGGGTTTATTGGATACAAATTTACAGTGGAGCCTTCTCAGTTATGGTTTGGGTTTTGGGTTTGGCATCTCTGTTGAAATTGAGTATTATGGCTTGCCAAAGATCTGAACTTTGTGCATACCCTACTTATAGACTGTCATAACATGTCTTTGTGTTTAAGTTGCTCACTCCATGTCTGTCTCTATGGCTAGTATTTTCGACCCTGTGGGTTGCAATGTGAACTAATGAAACATTAAAATATTTGTGCCTTGTCTTGGAAATTTGTTAGCCACCTTGCGTTGCCCTCACTAACACAATTTCCTAGAGAGCATTGCACATTATGAGTTTAACATCACCCAAAAATTGATAGAAGCATTATGGATGCTTTCTGGTCAGGCACGAGTTTGTGCTTAGTCGCTCGTTTTACAGTGTTGATTAAAGGGATTGGCTTCATTTTGTTTTCCTGTTGGAATTGACAGTCTGTCATTTTGGTAATCCTTACAACTGAGAGTATTGTTTTTTTTTTTTACGAAAACGGTTATAGTTTATATTAGAGGGGTGGCAAAGCCACAGATTCAGTTACAAATTGCCCCGAGTTTCTTCGGGCCTACAGATCAAAATACAAAATATGATGCAACATTGTTTCAGCATAAGATCCAACTCTGTTTCAGCATAAATTCCAGCACTGTGTTCCAGCATCTGTTCCAGCGCTGTGTTTCAGCATATGTAACAACACTGTGTTTCAACAACTGTTCTAGCATTGTGTTTCAACATATGTGTTTCAGCTATTACAACACTGTGTTTCAGCATAAGTTCCAGCTCTGTTTCAACACTGTGTTTCAGCATCTATGTTCCAGCATCTGTGTTCCAGCATCTGTGTTTCAGCATCCGTGTTTCAGCGTTGTTTCAGCACTGTGTTCCAGCTCTGTTACAACACTGTGTTTCAGCTTATGTTCCAGCTCTGTTTCAGCGCTGTGTTTCAGCATCTGTGTTCCAGCATCTGTGTTCCAGCATCTGTGTTCCAGCACCTTTGATCCAGCATCTGTGTTTCAGCATCTGCATTCCAGCTCTGTTACAACATTGTGTTTCAGCATCTGTTCCAGCCCTGAGTTTCGACAACTGTACCAGCACTGTGTTTCAGCTTCTGTTCCAGCACTGTGTTTCAGCGTGAGTTACAGCCCTGTGTTTCAGCCTGATATAGCATTGTTTCAGCATATGTTACTTCTCTCCTGCACTTTGGCATCCTTTCTAGCAAATTTCAGACATTTTCAATTTCTGACAGGAGCTCTTCGGATGTTTCCTTCTTCCCAAACTCTAAGGGATTGGTACATGATCTAGCAATTGGAAGAGTGCAAGAGGGCAGCGTGGGTTCATGGGATCTCCACATTATTCTTGATTCCATTTACTGATAGCACCCCAGCCTCCAATAACACGCCTTTGTTGGCTTCCTTATCAGCCATTCGGTTGAGGTCCCTTAACACGTGAAAGAATTGATAGGAGTTCAAATTCCTTAAGAGGAGGCGAATTTTCTCAAGGAGATTGTTGAGCTTAGTGCTTTGAGTTGTGGAGTGTTTGATCATGGCCTGTATTATTATTCTGGAATCGCCTATGATTGTCAAGTCCTAGGTTCTGAGTTTAATTGCCTGGTGCAGACCTTGCCAGAGAGCCAATGCCTCAGCTCTGTTATTGGACTCTATACCGAGTCCAATAACAAATTGCGTTATTATGTCCGCTTTGGGATTTTCGATGATGCCCCCTCCTCCAGCCTGGCCTGGGTTTCCTTTCGAGGCCCCATCAAAGAAAAGGATAGGCGTTTTAATATTACTTTTCCATTTTGCAAATTCATTCCCGCTTTTCCTGATCTCCCAGCTTTCTTGGATTGGATCTCTTCTCTTTTTGCTTTCTAATCCTGGTATATTGAATTGGGCTATCCAACTCCCCTGGTCTTCGTCCAACTTGTGTAGCTTTACTGTGGAGTAAAGGTGAGCAGTTGATTCCCCCAGCATAGCTTGAATTTTAGTGGCAATTCTGACTTCACTCAATTGACTTTCTTTGAAGATTCTGTGATTCCTCTCTAACCAAAGATTCCATAGGACAAATTTTGGTAGTAATCCCCATATCAAGAGAGTTTGGTTTCTTTTCTTGTCAGCAAAGGGGAACAAGGATTCCCATTGGAGGAGAAGACCTATTACATCAGGTGGGAAATTGATTGCTGGTTGGGATCCTGTAACCTTCATCCAGACTTCTTTTGAATAGTTGCAGTTTAGGAGAAGATGGTCAGTTGTTTCTTCCTCATGGAGGCAGAGAGGACATCTAAAGGGTCCTTCCCAACCCCTTCGTCTGAGGTTCTCCCCTGTTAGGATACTCTTGTGCGCCAGGGTCCAAATGAAGAGGTCAATTTTTGGGAGGGAGCGAGAAAGAGTCCGAATTGCTTTCAAAGAGCAGTTGGCATGCTTGGTGGGGCCAGGTTGAAGATGGTAACCCTACTGCTTTGTGGGTGTAAGCGGCAGCTCTGCCCATCCTCTTTCATGCTACCTATACTTTTTGAGGGGGCTTCCCTTGAAGACTTCTTAAAAACATCCCAATATTGTCTAGAATAGTTGAATTACGTATGGGACAGCCCACCCTTCTGCGAGGAAGGTGGGGCCTTTCCTTCTATCTTGAAATGTCTGAGAGTGTTAAGAAGTTTTGACTATCCATCCATCTTTTGAGGCCTTGTAGATCCTGGCACTGATATAGCGGTGGGTCGCCCATTATTAAGTCTATCCAGATTCTTATTTTCCTAACATTTTTTGGCACCCAGGTTAGGCTGAGGGTGAAGTGAGGAAGCGCTTAACTTTTGCATAGCGCAAAGATAGGGGAGCTTTTCAACTCCTTACATGGGAGTTCTAAGCTTCTGTCCGAGACCTTCGAAAGTATTTCCTCGAGGAAGCGCTTACCAGAGTGGTTTTGCAGTGATCATTTTCCGGAGAAGCTTTGCCCCTAAGGCCAGATTTTGAGTCCTTGTATTTTTTAAAATTGAGACCTCCTTACATGAAGGGATTTGTGGTTTCAATGTCGGGTGCATCTTTTCTTTCCTTCCTCCCTTCCCACAGAATCGTCTAAAGCCTCAATTTTTGGATGGTAGGCTGGAACAAGCGAGGTATTGTTACATGTTATGGTTCTATGGTAAATTATGATAGGGCACCTATGGAATGAGTTGTTTGTGCCATTCATCTGCCAAACTCTCTGGTCTAACCGCATGTTCTTACCTTCCACTTCTTGTTTTAAAACCCTAAATATGATATTGATATCATTTTACTCCGGTCAATGGTTGATGGGGGAACTGTGCGTGCTTGGTTGCTTGGGCATGATTTTTGTTGCGTCCCTAGTTTGGAAATTCTGGAAGAAGTCTTTACACATTGATTTGTTTGAATCTTGGGCTCATAATATTGAATGTTCTTTGGTTCAATCGTTATTTTGGATATATAAAGGGGTCACCTATGTGTGAATTGTTTGAGGCCGATTAAGAGTTATAACGTCCAGTTGATTGTTTTTGGACAGTGTTTAAATAATTGATGAATACAAATGGTTATAAATAATGTGCATGTTCCTGTTGGTTTAAAGATTAAATATTGAGTTAATGGTTGTTGCTCAAAGGGTTATTTTGGTTTCTCATATCGATTGCAATGCTTTTAGTAATGATTGTCATGTAATGATTATATGAATACAAAGGTTGTTTGTAATTAAATAGTTCGACATATAGATTATTGTTTGGAAGCCAACAAACAAAGTTGTCAAAGGAAGTAACAATTTAAATTGTGATTTTTGAAAGTGAATATTGTTGAAATTTGAAGGTCGAAATAGAGATATGTTTGATTGCATGTTTTGATTTATTTTCCATTGAATGGTATCCATATTATTTCCATACATTTCTACCACTCTTAGCTCATTACATTCCCTCATAATCCCTATTTCATTTATGGCATCCATGTTCTATGAGAATAAATTAAAAAGGAAGTCAATATAAAAGGGACAAAGAATAACACAACAAAGATATAGTGACTGATATTTTGGTATTTTATTACACAATTAAATTGTTGATTATTTGTTGAACAATATTTGTGTATTAATCCCCTATCATTATACCGGTTTAAACTAATTACACTCCCCTCATATGTCCCATGAACCCTATCACTTGTTCACTTGATGATTATTAGATGGTTTGTTATGGATGGATTTGCATGTATCTCATGTTAATTTATGAGCGATTGTTGATTCATGTGCTTGAGAATGTCATGTATGGTTTATTAATAGCTTCATTACTGACAAATTGTTGCTACATGATGAGTTTCTTTAGTAGGGTCAGTCATGGAAGAAATAACAAAGACAAGGGAAATTGGAATAGAGGGCCTAGACGACCTAGATTTTCCATCCATTTTGATGTTGATGCTGCCGAGGTGAACCACTTGTTTCCCAATGTTCTTTAGCTGGATTGGTCATGGAATAGTACATCCTCGGCCAGAAAGACCTCCTTTCGACCTCAAACACCCTTGGCATTCCAGTTCCTCCACATGTGTCCTTGCAACAGTCCGCAAATGATCAATGGCAAAGAGATTGCCAACAGGTCAATCTCTCACCATCGTGGTTGGCCCAATATATCATTGCCTCCTCCACCACCTGTCAATCCTAATGTCCATATTGCACGTGTTGGTTCTCCTGTTCAATCTTCACATGCTATTAAAAGACTAAAAATTGATGTTCCCCATGTGCAAGATAAAGGAAAAGCGGTGGCCTCCCCTTCTTCTCCCTAAGATGATTCCTCAAAATGTGTGTCTTCCCGCATGCATTTGGAGGATGGTATTCCCATGTTATCAATGAAAAACAACCTCAAGGTTCTAATCAACCACAGGCTACTTCCTAGAAATCTAAGGGAAACAGGTGGAAAAAGTAAAATTGCCTCCCAGAGTGGAAGTATGGCTTTTAGATTGTGTGTTTTATGATTTGAGTTGGGGAAGACAGTACTCTTGTTTTTGGGAATTTTGGGATAGCAAGCTCTGTTTTGGTATTTTGTGAATCATATGGATAATATGGATGGTGTGGATATTTATATATTTTTGGATATGATATAGAAATTATTTTTGATATTTAAAATATAGAGTTTGGAGGATATTTAGAGGGAGCTACAAGGGTGGCAGAGTGATTTAGTAGTCATCTTTTTTGTTATGTTTTTATGACTTGAGAAAGGGAAGATGTTCAGAGTCCTGGGGTCCACCCTACCTAGTTATTATTAATTAAAGGCCCTTAACTATATTATTAATATTTACCTCTCCTAAACTAATTAGTTAGTCAAGCTAGCAACTAAAGAAATTATTTGAACTACTTCAACTTATTGGAAGGCCAAAGTTGAATGAAAAGAAGAAACAAAGGGAGAATAAAGGAGAAAAGAAAAGAATAAGGGTCTTGTTGTAACAAAGGTTCATATTTGAACAAAACCTTTCATAAGCTTGTTTTTGAGATTGATCCATCCCTTGATGAATGCAGTAATATTCTTGTATCTTTGTGAATTAAGTTTCATGGTTGATAAAGAATATCTTCCAAAGTCAAATTGTGACGGTTTGGCAAGGCTGATCGAGATTATAATTTCAGTTTTTCTTGAGATTGTTAGTCTTTTTGTATGGTGTTCATGGGGGATCTCTAAATCAGACTTTGAATTAAAGTACCCTCAGGGGTTTTGTAAAGAAAAACACTTTGATATCTCATAGTGAAATTAAATCATATTGTTATTATGTCTTATATATGTGTATTGATGACTTGGTTACTTTTAACTTTTGAACTCCATGTTTACTTTCTGTATCTCAATATATTTTAGAAACTTATATAAAGTTTATTTTATTTGAAACATTATTTTTCATTAATAAATCAACTTAAATCCTAGTAGGAATTAATACTTACGGATTGAGAGAATATTTTGAGGCTATAAAACAAGGTGACATTCGACTATCTTGTCCTAGCTAGAGCAAGATTTGAAAATGATTGAGTAAGACAAATTCATATATTTTCCTCAGCAACATTTATCACAATTTGTATCTTGGGGAGATCTTCATATCTCTACGTTTGATTGTATTCATGGTGCTCATTGAATATTTCTACTTTTGTTTTTATTCTTGGGTTGTTTTATTTTCCTCATAATGATGCGTGTTCAAGGCAACCGATGAGCGGTCTTAAAGGTGAAATAACATTACTTTAACTTTGGTCAATACCATCTTAGAAGCTGCTAATACCCAGGTTAAGCTTGAATGCTCGTGGGTAGTAAGTGAACAAGACATAAGTGTTCGAGAACGTTGGGAGGCCAGGCAAGGGAAACTTAGGAATCGACCATAGATTTTATTTTTCCTAAAGTTTGATCTTCTTTTCATGTGCTTAAACCCTCACATCTCTAGGAAGAGGAGTTGTCTTATGAAATCCCACTCCTATATTTGAAATAGGAAGAGGAACATTGTGTTATCAACCAAACAAAGTTATCTAAGGAGAACTTTGTCTTATTAGGCTGGTTTATCTTTCTAGCCCTCACCCATCATTTTACAAAAGTGGCATATGTGGAGTGGCTCCTGGCATTAGGTGATCAGCATCTCAACCTTCAGCCTCGTCGGTAATTGGTATTTTGTATAGCCATCAAGTTCTTGTTCAATCTACTACCAACCCCACCAAGGTCATAAATGAGGTATGGACTTTTTCAATTCGAAGAAGATGCTACTACTACCAGTGGCATGTATCCTCCATTTAAAACCCTATCACCTACGCTCATCTGCTCCCAATATTCCAAAGAACATTTTCCTAGGTTTTTCAGGAAATAACACAATCACCACAAATGAACACTTGGTGGCATTCTCTAATGCATGCCATAATGCAAGGAGCTAATGACAATGATACTTGTATGCACTGATTTGTCAGCTCTCGAGGGAAAAGCAATGGCTGATTTCTTTAGATATCCCTCTAAGATTCTTTCCACTTGGGAAGAGTTGTTTCTTGGTTCAAATCCACTTATGGACAGCCTAAGAGTCCAATAGAACAATTACGGGGAGTACAATAGCATCGCTTATAAGGATGGTGAAGCTATCAAGTCTTTCAACTTACGTTTCCATAGGATTGTATAATCAAATTCCCAAACTTAATGCATTATAGCAAGTCACTTTTATGCATTACTACAATGCTCTACCTTTACCATATAATCATAGGCTTGAAGAAAAAGCTAATGACAATCTTGGTTCCATTTCCGCATACTTGTCTAGAGTATGAAGAGCAGGTTAAATAACAAGTGCTTCTAGGGAGATTCAATTAAAGAGATGGACATGTCTACCCTCTCACAACTTGTACAGGATATGAACAATATGATGATAGCATACGAGTGAAAAGGTAAATGTGCCTTCCTTACTCATGAACAAATCTTCTTCTTCACCACATTTTAGGAATACCAATTAAAACAACTTTCATCCCAAAGCCATCATGCCTCAAATTTGGTGTAAATTTTAGGAGGAGCGTCCATGAGGAAAGTATTTGTGAGGTAAAGAAGAGTGCCAAGATAAAATCTTTGGGAAAAGGCCTAAAACTGCCATTATTGTTCTAGATTGGGCAAATGAGAATCATGGATGTCGTGATCATAAAAACTAGGAATAAATCCTACACTTCAAAAGTAAAATATGATCCCTAGGTACTTCCCTCTATCCCAAGCTCATCTTCACAATTTGTTGTTGAACAAGCTACCAAGACTCTAAAGGAAGTCAGAGACTTTCCTCTTCCCTTTTCCAAGTATATCATTCTCAACCAATTGGCTAATATCAGAGTCCAGATGATACTCTTGGACATGGTTTCCATCCACTAATGACAAAGAAATGTCCCAAAAATTTTATGGGAAGGGAAGAAAAACACCATAGCCAATCTCTTTGAAGAGGTAAAAGAAGAGGATTCTAGTGTAAATAAAGTGGGTGTAAATAAATTTAGACACCATGTAAAAAACCTCCCATTTTTCATTTCTCTAAAGATTATGGACAAAATAACCCATTATTGCCTGATTGACGGTGGTTTGGGCCAAAGCGTAATGTCAAAAATTATTATGGAAAAGCTAGGCTTGTCTTGTACTAACGAAAATTCTAGAAGCATGCTCTCATATAATAGTCTACAATGGTAGAGCTATGGAGGCAAACTAAATACATGACTTTGGTTAAATGCTTTGTATCCTAAATCAGGACAATATAATATTCAAGTAATTGACATGTTAGTAAGTAATTATTCTATCATCCTAGGAAGGGTGGGAAAGCCTTGTGGTGGATATCTTTAAAACGGCGGGACACATATCCATTCCTTGGAATGGAAAAGAATATCATAGTCCTAAGAGGGAGGAATAATCTCACCTTACATAGAAAGCATTCCACAACCCTAATGTAAATTATGTCGAGGGAGGGATTTAGGGTGTACTCTATCTTCTTAGGATAAGGGCGACACTACCAGATATTGATTTGGAGAATGGTATGGCACATGCACTTTGATTGTTCATGCTTTATTGAAGGTAATGGAGCTGGCATTATCTTGTACTCACTTGTAGGTAAAATTCACAACTTTCCCTATAGGTTATAATTTTCTTGCACAAACAACATCACCAAATTTGAAGCATTATTGCTAGGCATCGAAAATGCCCATAATTTAGCTTGTGATCACCTTACATTTTTTTGGGGACTCCGAACTTGTTGTGAACCTTATGCGTGGAAATATATTCTCCCTAGCAACAAGTTAATGAAGCGCTACACCTAAATTGTTTGGATGTTTATCTCGAAATTATTATCATTTAACATCACTCATGTTAAAGGGAGTTGAATTCAATGGATGACAAGTTAGTTGTTTTTTGCAACCTCTCCTACTCGACAAATTCTTCCACAAAGACATAATTGTACTTTTCAATCTTTATATAGTCCTCATATCCATGTGATGTAGAGTCTTGGCGGGTCTTCTAGTGATGAAAGCATTTTTCATTCGGAAATGAACCATATAAGCCTAAAGAGATTATATCCATGGAAAACAACAAAATTCTAAAGGGATTGACTCCTCCAGAAAGTTTATTTTCCTTCAGGAGTGATGTAGGCAACAAAGGAAAACATAAAAAGAGTCAAAAGGAAAGTGGGTGAAACCATTTCCTTGAACATTGGACCACCCGAGTCTCCAAAGAATGTTAAGATAGGCACCGATGTGCTGATGAAGAAAATTTGAAATTCTGAGTTACTTCGTGAATTTCAAGATGTTAATAACTTGAATGTTGAGGATATTCATGGTTTTGATCACGCTCTTATACAACATGCCATTCCTATCCAAAGATGTATAAAACCAGTTAGGCAAAACAAGGGCCATTAACCCTTTTACTTGAAGCTACTATTAGGAAGGAGTTGTAAAAACTCTTGAAAAATGGGATAATTTTCTTGTTAAGAATTACTAAATTGGGCTTCCAATTTGGTTCATGTTAACCTTGAGGTCAGATCCAAGTGTGCATTGATTTTTGTGCATTGAATAGAGAAAGTGTTAAAGATCAATTTCCTCTCCCTAATATGGAAATAGATTTTAACAAGTTGCGGTCACAAATGATATCACTTACTTGATGGTTTTAAGTTTATTATCAGATCAAGGTAAAAATGACTGGCAAATACAAAACCACTTTCACTACCGTTGGGCTGTTTTCTTATGAACGTATTCCTTTTGGTTTATTTAATGCAGGTGCCACCTTCCAAATAGCTATGCAAATATATTTTGACACTCGGTCGGGGTAAAATTATTTAGATTTATCTTGATTACTTGACTATATATTCAATGAAATAGGTGGATCATTTTGGTCATCTTAGAAAAGTTCTCATCTTCTGAAAGTTCGACATTTCTTTAAATCCTTCTAAGTCTATTTTCATTGTTACCAAGGGAAAGCTCCTTGGGCATATTGTTTTTTGATTCAAGAATAAGCATAGATCGAGAAAGGATCACTTTTATCCCGAACCTTCATGCCCACTTCCAAAAAGGAGCGCTAGCCTTTATAGGAATTATCAACATTGTTAGCATATATGTTCCGGTTACTACGTAATGTTCAAACCAATTCACAATCTTCTCAAGCAAGATCGCTCCTTTTCTTTCACTGAAGACTTCAGGCTACTTCATTAAGGATTAAGAAGGTAATCAATTCTACTTAGGTTTGAAACCTGATTTTGAGAAAGACTTTATTATGTACACTAATGCCACGGAAAAAGCAGTTTCTGCTATTCTTGTCTGATGTGATGACAAGAATATGAAAACCAGGTAGCTTATGAGTCAAATATTATGGGATGATAATTCAAATATTCTTATATGGAAAAACATGTTTTTTCTCTTGCTAAAGTTGTGGAAAAATTTCTCCACTTTATCTTAAGAAAGCACACACTAGTAAAAGTCCATTTACCTACTGTCAAGTTTTGCTCCTGAGCTTATCTTTTAGAGAAACTTTCACATTGAAGATGCAGATCAGGGAAGCATGATTTGTATCGCAGCTTGGAAAACAATTAGGAATGAGACTTAGACCTTCATAGCTCAACATCTTTGAAACAAGTGAAGAATTGGCGAATAGATAATCCCTCTTTCACACTATCTTATTGATAATCCAGATCCTTCATAAGCTAAACATCCACGAGGTATAAAGATTTGGTGTATTACTTGCAAAATTAGAAATGTCCAAATAGCTTAGATAGTCATCAAAGGAGAGGGATCACGTCTTGAATCTTGAGATATGTTATTTTAGGAATGTATTAGGAAGATTTGTTGATTTATGCTTAGATATTATGGGGACAGTTTTAGGTGGTAGAAAAACTATTGCTTTTAAAATCATAATAAAAGGTTATTAATCTAATTTTTCAAGGAATTGTATAACCAAAGATCTTGCTGACAAGTACCAAAAATTAGTTGGGAAAGAGCGTCTTGCACCATTACTTCAACTGTCCCTCCTGATTTTCCTTTTTCAAATTAGTTATGCGGATTTTATTGGTCCTATTTATCCTCCATCTTCAACATGGCAAGTTTTTATCTTGACAACCACAGATTATTTTACAAAATGGACTAAAGTTGTCCCACTCAAACATTCGCGGGATGAACAAGTTATTTCTTTCCTTGAAACTAATATTTTCTCTAGATTTGGCATTCCTTTGGAAACTATTACAGAAAACGGTCCTGCTTTCATTTACACTTTCTATTTGAATCGAGTTTCTAACTAATTTGAATAAAGTCAAACATTTACCTCAATGACATTACCTCAGGAAATGAGCAAGCAAAGATCTACTAACAAAATATGGTTAGAATTATCAGAGGCTCATTGAAGATAAGCCTCGTCAATGGCCCACCCTCCTCCCTTAAGCCTTTGGGAAAATCACACTACTATCAAGGTAAGACATGTTGCACTCCCTTTTAGCTTGTTTATGGTCAAGAAGCTAATCTACCTAGATCTAGAACTTTATTCTCTAGGGTTGATGCTACTGGTCGAAGAATTAAATTCTTGTAATGTCTCTTAAAGGATAAATGCATTGTTTGCTTTAGATGAATAAAGGATGTTTGCCTTGGAAAACATAAAAAGACCTTAAACCCGTGAAATATTTCCAATAAAAGTGCAAAGGATTTCAAATTTAAGGTTAATGAGAATTTTTTGTTGTGGGATTCATCTCATGGTGATAGAGGAAGACATTCAAAGTTTCAAAAATTATGAAATTTTGCTTTTCCGTCGCTTTTGTACTGGGTGCAAATTCTTATATTTTAAAGGACTTGGAAGAGCAATTATTTTCCTATAGCATAGCGGTTCCCATTTGAAACCTCGATGGAACCGGTTGAGAGTTAAAACAACGCATGAAGGTTACTTATGTATTATAATTTTTTGTTTCAACTGCTTGATATTGTTTGTTGTTTTTGTTTTCATGTTCTTTTATTTTATTTAATTTCTTTTCTTTTCAGAAATAAACTTTGGATCAATTTTGCCAGAGCGATGTTATTTTGTAAGTATTGTTAATCAATAACAATCAAATTACACAACTGTCATAATGTTCCCAACGAGACATCACCAAAGTGCTCGCTTCCAATCTTGTTGTTAGATAGATGGTGGATTTCCATCCCTACTTTGTCTTCCCTTTCTTCCCTCTACCTGAGGTAAAAGAGTGCCTTTGGAGTTTTCTCCTTTAAACAATGGCAGCTTTCAAGTGATTAATCAGATATTATGCATACAGGAATAAACCGCTTATACGTATCAATTTTCATGAGTTATTCCCAAAGTCTCAGATCATTTTTCCCTTATTACCTTGCTTCCCCTGTTGCATAATCATTCTGATATATAATTCCTTCATCTACTGTTCACCTAGTCTACGAAATAGGACATTATAGGGTTCTTAATGCATTTGGAAGCAGTTTCCCTGTCAGTCACTTAAGTTTGTTGATGCTTAAAAGCATAACAATGAATACTATGCTTTCATAAATGATTACTTAAAACTTTATTATATATCTATATTAATAATAAACTAGTGGGTGGGACCCCCCCCCTTGTAGACTAGTGGCACTATGGTGAATAAACAACACTTTTATTTTGTTTGATTATGTGATGATACCAACATAGTCTTCAACAGTTCATGTGTTTCAGATAATGGTTTAGAATGTTATAGTGGTATATGTTAGTTGGATGATTAAAACGTAATTTTACTAAATGGCTTATTGAGCTCTCCACAGGGGGTATGTTAGGCGCCCTATAGTGGAAGGAATTATTATTAGTTTTGTCTTTGATATTGCATTGAACATGACATTAAATGGTTTAAATGGTCTTGATAGAGGATAATAATGGAATTTTTGAATAAAATAACTATACTTAGTTCTAATGTTATATTATCATGACAAAACATGGGTGCTCTAGACCCTTGCTACTATGGCTATATGTCTTGGTTGAATTTCATATATGGTTGCACATTGGGTTATGTTCCTAGCACATTGTTATTTTAAAGAATTGACATGACAAAGGGGGTGGTGCACTATGAAAATGTGATATGGTAATGGATATTTTGTTGATTAATTGTTTAGTGCTATGGTGAATTGACTTGCCTCGTACGTTGAATTGAGTGAGGTTGGAAGGGAGGCGATGTGCATTTATTGCACATCATTCAAACTCCCCTCGAGCCCATCAGCCTAGTCATTCTTGCATTTTGGTTTTGGCTCTAATTGTTGTTGTTGTTACCTTTGTTGATTAAGTAAAGGAGATATATACACTCTTGTTTTTCCTTGCACAAACGTTTTGAAGGTACGGGTTTCCTACTCTTCCATCCATGATGGTTACTGCCCTTTGAATCAACTTTTGGCTTTGGATTGTTCGTGGTCCGTGTGTTTCTTGAATTGTTATGAGATATTTGAACTATGTATTGGTGTTTGTGTCCATGGTTTCTTATGGTGATTATTACAGTTATTGGCACTTTAAAAAGAAATGGTTATTCTCTCCTTGTTGTGTGTAATATTTGCATGGCTTTATTGCATAAAAATTTACAGTGGATCCTGATCGGTTTTGGGTTTGGCATCTCAATTGAAATTGAGTATTATGGCTTTCCAAAGCTCTGAGATTTGCGAGTACCCTACCTATGGCTGTCATACTTGGGTCTGTGTTTAGTTGCTCCCTCCATAATGCTGTCTATGGCTAGTATTTTGACCTTGTGGGTTTCAATGTGAATTGATGAAAGATTAAAATATGTGTGCCTTGTCTTGGAAAAACTATGAGTTGTTAACCACCTTGTGTTTCCCTCACTAACATAGTTTCTTGGAGAACATTGCATAGTATGAGTTTAACATCACCCAGAAGGTGATAGAAGCATTATGGATGCTTTAAGTTAAGCACATGTTTGTGCTTAATTAGCTCGTTCTGAGTGTTGATTAAAGGTTGGCTTCATTCCGTTTCCTTTGGAATTGTGGGTTGTTTTCGTGAATCATATATGGCCGAGTGTTTTTGCATGTTATGGTTCTGTGGTAAATTGTGGAAGGCATGAGCTATCTATGTTATTTGAAGTCTTAACCCTCTGGTCGAACCACTGTTCTTACCTTCCACTTGTTGTTTTAAACTCTAAATATGATATTGATATCATTTTACTCAAGTCGATGGTTGATGGAGCACTATGCATGCTTGGTTACTTGGGAAAGATTTTGTTTGGTCCCTCAGCTTATTAATTATGGAAGATGTCTTTACACACTGATTTGTTTAAAGCTTGGGCTCAAAGCCATTGAATTTTATTTGGTTCAATCGTTATTTTGGCTATATAAAGGGGTCACATGTGTGCGTATTGTTTGAAGCCCGATTAAGAGTTATAATGTCCAGTTGATTGTTTTGGACAGTGTTTAAATAATTGATGGATACAAATAGTTATAAATATTGTGCATGTTCATGTTGGTTTAAAGATTAAATATTGAGTTAATGGTTGTGGCTCAAAGGGTTATTGTGGTTTCTCGTATCAATTGCAATGCTTTTATTATGACTATCATGTAATGATTATGTGAATACAAAGGCTACTATAATTAAATAGTTATGGAGCATAGAGATTATTGTTTGGAAACCAACAAGCAAATTTGTCAAAGGAAGTAACAATTTAAATTGTGATTTTTGAAAAGTGAATATTGTTGAACTTTGAAGGTCTGAACAGAGATATGTTTGATTGCATGTTTTGATTTTTCACATTTAGACAATATTCATATTATTTCACGACATTCTACCACTTTTTTATCATTGTATTCCCCTCATAATCCCAATTTGATCTATGGCATCCATGTTTTGTGAAATAAATTAAAAAGGAAGTTTGTGTAAAAGAGACAAAGAACAACACAACAAAGATATGGTGACTGATATCTTGGTATTTTATTACACCACAGAGTTAAATTGTTTAATTAATTGTTAAACAATATTAGTGTATTAATCCCTATCATTATACCACTTTTTAGCTAATTACACTCCCTCCATATGTTACATGAACCCTATCACCCCTTGTTCACTTGGCGATTATTAAATGGTTTTGTTATGGATGGATTTACATCTATCTCATGTCAATTTCTGAGCCGATTGTTGATTCATGTAGTGGAATGTCATGTATGGTTTATTAAAGGAGTTCCATTACTGACAAATTGTTGATACAAGATGAGTTTCTTTAGTAGGGAAGGCGGTCATGGTGAAATAGAGGTAGGGGAAGTGGGCGAGGGCCTAGAAGGCCTAGATTTTGCATCCATTTTGATGTTGATCCCAAAAGGAATTGAACTAGTTGTTCCAAATTGGGTTCTTTAACTGCTTGTCATGGAATAGTACACCCTCGGTTAGAAAGACCTCCTTTATAGCCTCAGAACATCCCTGGCATCCCTATTCCTCCTCATGTCTCATTTCAACATGAAGTTTCCAAAAATGATGGATGTCGAGATTCAACCATTTGTCTCTCACCATTGTAGGTAATGAATATGTCATTGCCTCTCCACCATCTTTCAATCTAATGTCCATATTGCAGGTATTTGATTCACACGATTCAATATTCATGCTGTTAAAAGAGACTAAGACTGATGTTCCCCATGTGCAAGATAAAGGAAAAGCAACAACCTCCCCTTCTTCTCCCTCAGATGATTCCTTAAAATGTGTGTCCTTCCACATGCATTTGAAGGATGATTGTTCTCATGTTATCAACAAAATATAGCCCCAAGGTTCTAACCAACCAAAGCTACGCCAAAATCAAAGGGGTTAATGGTGGAAAAACAAAATTGCCTCCCAGTGGCAAGTATGGCTTTTTAGATTGTGTTTTTATGATTTGAGTTGATGAAGATAGTGTTACTGGTTTTCATAATTTTGGGACAACAAACTCTGTTTTGGTATTTTGTGAATCATATGGATAATATGGATGATGTGGATATTTATATATTTTTTGGATATGGTCTAAATTATTTCTGATATTTAAAATATAGGAGTTTGGAGGATATTTAAAGGGAGCTACAAGGGTGGCATGTGATTTAAATGATTATCCTTTTTG
Organism: Picea sitchensis; assembly: GCA_010110895.2. Lineage (NCBI taxonomy): Eukaryota > Viridiplantae > Streptophyta > Pinopsida > Pinales > Pinaceae > Picea > Picea sitchensis. Next base: position 122,885 of record SNQJ01S0022030.1, on the reverse strand, counting down.
TGTTATATTTATGGTTGAAGGAAGATATTCTGGGGTCTAGGGGGTCCCACCCTAAGTAGTTATTATTAATTAAATACCCTTAACTATATTATTGTTATTTACTTCTCCTAAACTAATTACTTAAGTCAAACTAAGCTTAACTAAAGAAAGTAGTTTAACTATTTCAACTTATTTGGAAAGAATAAGAGTTGAATGAGAAGACTAAACAAGGGGAGAATAGAAGGGATAAAGAAAACAAGACTAAGGGTCTTATTGTGTTGACAGGTTCAAGATTGAACCAAACCTTTCAGATGCTTTTTTTAGAGGTTTTGATCCATCCTTGATAGTCTATGTATTCTTGTCTATTTGTGAATTAAGCTTCATGGTTGATAAAGAATATCTTGCAGTCAGTGGAAGTAGTTTGTGGTAAAGTGATCAGTTATAGAAATTCGGTTTTGCTTGATTGTTGGGTATTTTGTATAGTGTTCATCGTGGATCTCTAAATCAGACTTTGGTCCATGCCCTCACAAGGGTTTTGTAAGAGAAAAACACTTTTGATATATCGGAATGAAATAAATCCATATTGCTATTGTGTCTTATATATGTGTATTGATAATTTGGTTACTTTTCGTTTTTTGATCTCCATGTTTACTTTTTGTAATCACAGTATATATTTGAGAAACTTATATAAATTTTATTCTATATCGCAACATTATTTTCATTAATGAGTGTATAATCCTAATAATTAATACTTACAGTTGAGAGAATATTTTGAGGCTATAAAGCCCAGGTGACATTCCCAACTATATTATCCTAGCCAGGGAAGATTCTAAAATTATTGATTAAGGTAATTCATACGTTTTCCTCAACATAGGGCTCATCTCCTTGGTAGGTTTTGATGCGACACAGATTGATTTCAACCCAACACGTTGGAAAAATAAAGGGACAATTGGGTTTATGTGATATCATCTCTGCTCCTCATAATTTCTAGATTTCAGGGTCCTTCATCTCCAAGAGTATTTAGATGGCTTGGAGGAGGGTAGCAGGTTTGGTTCATTGGAAATGGTAAGGAAGTAGATCAGGTTGGGATATATCCAGGAGGCCAATTTGGAGTTGGAAACAAGAGGGTACCCATGGCTGACCTCCCTTGTTTTCAAGCAAGGAGGCGTAGCATATAGTTTATTTTCTTCTGGAGAGATCTTTGGGATTCTAATTCTCCTTCTTGGCATTTAGTGGTTAGGGAGTTTGCATTGTCTTCTACCGATCGACCTACAAGGATGAATATTATTAGGCTCATACCCTAAGAGGAGCCTTTTAAGATGAATATTGATATGACCGTCCTTTTGGCGAGATTGGGAGTGGAGTTTTAGACAACCCTTGACCCATTATGGTTTTCGTAAGCTCTACTCCATTTTTCATCGATGCCATGAATTATGTCCCATTCTTAATGCTAGGTGGATTTCTTCGGATGCAGAGAGTCGTTGGATTTGGAGGTTGCATGGTGTTTGGTTGATTTGAGCTTCTTATAAGCTTTGGGTTTTTTCTTAGTTGGTGATCTACCAAGGTCTCCCCTACAAAGAACAATTGGCTAAAAGTGGTCTTTCTTATGGCCTTTGACCCTCTTGCTTGAAGATTGAATCAATGAAGCATATTTTATGGGAATGCTCCTTTGTGAGATCTTATTAGGCTCAGGTTAATCAATCTCAATTGACAAACATTCTTTGGCACACATTTTTGTTTAGTGATTCTAGACGGTGATCCGAGATTCCTTAACCGGTGTTTGGCATTGTTTGAGAGTCTCTACCTTATATATATCCTTTGGAAACTCCATTACAAGTTTGTTTTTGATAACAAGGTTAATTCTGATCAGTTTTATCATTGTAATTTGAGATGAGAGGAGGTACGTATGCAACTCCTCACAAAAGGGGCATTACCGGTTAGAGATGTCAAATTGTTAGATCTGACATATTCTGATTCCATAGGGATATGATGTTCATTGTATATACCCTTTTGCTTTTTTTCTTGTCTTTCTAGTTGTTGATGTAAATAATTTTTTTGTATATATAAGTATTTTTTACAAAAATAACTTTATATTAACATGATATAAATCCACTTTATTTTTAATATTAGGTGGCAGATATTTAAATTTTGCACCTCTCTCTTGTAAAACTAAAATACGAAGGAAAACTCCAATTTCATATTTCTTTTTAATAGCAGAAGACATAATAAAACATAATTTTATTCTTCTTACTTTTTTTTTTTTTTTTTTATGTGACAAAACTGGGGGAAAACCCTCAAGTATTTCCCATCATTTTGAGGATGGTACCAAGGGTAAATCCTAGAATCTTTAAGGTACAAGGTGGGTCAACAACAAGGCTCGAAGCCATTACAATTATGAGCTCAACATGTCACTAGGAATTGAACCTAGGTGGGGAGGGATAACAATTATTCCTCCAACTGAGTACAAACTAAACCAACCAGCCGACCTCTTTCCTACTTATATGTGATACATATTTATGAAGGGATATTGGGTTCTCCATGAGCTAATAAACCCTGATTAAATACATTAAACTCAATATCTATCGAAAGAGGGTATCTTCCCACATACTTACTTTAAAACTAGTATTTATTAAAGATGGAGGTGTTACAATATTAAGTTAGTGATTATTTATACACATAAATATAGGACCATTATAACAATTTCTCACATGCATCATTATTTTTTGGGATAAGAAGAAAAGAAAAGTGCACATAAATGTTGAATTTCAACTATGGACCAACCCTTCATTCAAGGTGCATTAGGGGTTGAATTTCAACTATGGACCAACCCTTCATTCAAGGTGCATTAGGGACAAACAATTGATTTTTATCATGTACCTTGTTCTTTGAATTTGCTTTGTTGGGTACTTTTGGGGAGCATAGTCATTGTAATTACTATTGCTATTATTATAAGTGATTAGAATATGACAAGTCCCTCCATGTTAACAATTTACTCTTACTGTTTGCAGAACAACCTTTTATACTACCTAGGTCACTTATGTGTCCCATTGGGTGAACACAGGCCAATAAATGATTTGGGGGCTTAATATTACAGATTGGCCCAAGCGTGAAGGAGCATATTAGATGCAAGTTATCTATACATGATAAACCTATGACAAGAATGTCAAACTTAGAATCTATTTGCCAAAAGTGAGGGTAATAAATATAAAATTAAGTGTACCCCTCAACTTCTCCAACCTAAAGAAAATGAACCACCCAATAAATGAGGTCAATAAGCATGAAATTCACTATAGCCTTTGATTTTCACTCCTCCAAAGAAGAAGAATAAATGTATAAATGTAGAACTAAATCCAACACAAAAATATCTCAATGAACCATGATATCGCCATGATATCGCATTACAGTGAGGAAGGATGTTATTGCATTAACCAAATACAAGCACTCCAAATTTAACTTGTAATTTGACAAATATTTTGGCGTGAGCAATGTCTTGTAAGCCATCTCATGTTATAGTTGTTATCTTTGCGAGATTATTTACAACACTGTATCCATTGACCACGTGTAAAACATGTGTATATTATTAAAAAAGGAGTACTTTTTAAAATCGAAACTAGAGAATTTATATTATAAAAGATTGTTATCGAGCTAATGGTAGAGTTAGATATACTTCATGTTCAGATATTTTAAACAAAAAGTGACAACTCCTTTCTTGCCAAATACAAAATTTACAAATGTCTTTGGACCCAAAACCCAAGTTCTTACTACAAGTATAAGTTCTACAAAAAACTCCTACTATACTAATAACTTTGAAAAACATATTGCTTAACAAAAGACATGATGACTTGAGGAATGATCAAAACATCTTATGCATAGGGCCTTGGCATTTCATCTAATAATCAAGCTGAAAGTTATGCCTTGTTGCAAGCCCTGAGAATAACTGACGACTCTCAAATTTAGTGTTTGATAATGCTAGGTGATTCGAAGGCCATCATAAGCCAGGTGGTTTTGGGCACCACCCCTATCAACAGTTCATTGGAATTGGTGTTTTCTCAAGCCAGACAAAAGGAAACCAAATTCATTAATATCAAGTATTATCAAGTGTTGCGAGAGAACAACCACTTAACGAATGGGTTTGTTGGCACAACAACGTTACAAAAGGAGGGGATCATCAAGATTGATGGAATGCTTGCCAATCAACCCATCCCATAACTCATTTAATATGAGGATGAAGACATGTTTCAAGTAGTTAAGACGTCACATGGCATACAACATTGAATTGTGGTCGTAGGTAATGTCCTAAGGGCTATTTGGACATTGTCTTCTCACTACTGTGGCAAAAATAAAGTTTTGTTGAGTGTTGATTTTCATCAAACACTTAAACTGAAAATGGGTTTCATTGATAAACTCCTTTTACACATGATGTGTGATTCATTATTGTTTCCAAAGATAATTTGTAGAAATAGCAAAGGGTTTTGCAAGTCAAAATATACCTCTACTACATAAGATGCAAGTCACAAGTATAACAATGTCTCCACAACACACATCCTAATGGAATGATTTAATCACTGCAACAAATGATTATATTGCATACAAATGGAGTCTCAATATGTAATGCAAAAAATACTCATAACAACAAATAAATATCTTTAAACCCCGATATATAGTGCATAGTGGAAATTGCAGAACTTGATTTATTAATAAACTGCCTTCAAGCTGATATGAATAATGTTGTAGAGTAAATGTGGGACAATGACACCTTTCCACAAGATACGGGCTTGTAGGTGAATATATTATAGTTCCCAATAGTGTAAAAGCGACCTCACATGAAGATGAACATATTGCAAATGGTAGCATGTATTCCCTCCTCCTTGAAGACAATAAACGGTCCTCCAAATCAGTAGCAAATTCACCCACAATGCATCTAGCATCTATTAAAGTCACCCAGGTATGAGATCGTCCATTGTAGCAAAGATAATGAAATCGACACACTCACCATAAGCTCCCAACAACAAATAACAACCTTGAAATCGACTAAAAAAAATGACAACTCGTCCCTGCGTCAATATAACTCGTTCCCAATAATAGAGAAGTCGACCCAATGTGGAAATCTTCAACTCGACACATAGAAACGTCCACCACAACATTAGTTCGTCCCCCATCAGGGAGATATTTCGCTCGGAAATGGGAACTCGGCCTCCCCAAAGAGCAAACTCGGCCCACAAATAAAATATCAGCTGCCAATGAAGAAACACCGCTCAATAAATAAAATCCCAATGACAAGAATATGAACTCCTCCACACTGAAGCACAATCTCATCTATCAATACGAGAAACCCAATCACCAAAGATGAAATCTACCCCAATGAATCTCCAACAATAGATTTGGATGATCTACTCCCTTAATTGAATAGGATGGATAAGTTTCACCATTGAATCCAATGTCCGTTGAGGGTTTCCTTCCTCAACACCAAAAAGCCACGAAAGCTCTCAATTCTAATTCGAAGAGATAATAATAATTAATAATGAGGAGAATTCATCTTTTCCTCCTTTTATATTTCCCCATTGAGCTTTTTTATTGATTTCTTGTCTTTTATTAATAAAGTCACTTTATTAATTTAATGAACCCTTTTACTCCAAAAAAGTGATTAATTCGCCTTAATGACTTCTCTGGCCACTGAAGGTCACTTTTCATCATCTCATCCTGTAGATATTTTTGTCCTGGTTCCAACGAGCTATTACACTAAGGTACTTCTTCAAGAAAGAAGCTCCAAATAATACCTTTAGTGTAATTAATTAAAATATGCCCAATAATAACCCCATTTTACGGAAATCATCAGAATGCAACAGAACCAAGAACAAGATGTGCATAAGTGATCCTGATGATGAATAATGGTAAATAAACTAAGTTGGGCCTCATAAAACTCCTCCAAACCTTTTGGGCTCACCGATGACCTAGTCTCGCCCCTCTGATCTGGTTGACTCAAGCCTATTGAAGTTACTCTAACCACATAACAAGGGAATCCAAAAATGTGGACATGACAATCCTCCCTTCCCAAAGATTGCTTGTCCTCAAGCAATCCCATCAAACCCTGACACTCTGCCAATTGAACCCAACTGAAACTGAACATGATACTTGGGTCCCAAACGATCTTGGAAGATCTGAAGCATCCTCCTCTCATCTCATTGTCTGATGAGGTTCTGACATAAAAAGTCTCCTCCTGGATGTTATTGATGAGTAGATAGACATGGTACTACAAAAACTCGGTCAACCCCTCAATGAGTCACTCTATTAGGGAGACACTCTCATGCATCTCACGAGAGAACTCCTGAAAGGAACACTCGATCTCCACATAAAATGATCCTAACCTCCATGACCACTCCAAGCCAAACATGGCCTCTTCCTGGTGAACATACTACCACCAAAGTGAGGCACTACAAGACCTTAGGGAATCACTAAAAAGTGAAACACTCTCCTCAAAACAAAAGCTTAATGGAAAATATGAACGGTTTCCGTTTACAAGGACCCATTCACTTCTATCAGTCAATGAAATGCCTAGCCCTGTAATTCCAAGGTCCCACGCTAATCTCCAAAATGGACCATCATGTTGACGTTGCACCACTCTAGTCATGATTGTTTGCCCAATGTACACATACTGGATTCCCCCACTTGTGGAACCCCGTGCTAAAATACTTGTAAAGATTGGGATTGTTATCAAGAAGTAAAACCTGTAAAGGTATCCCTGCGGAACCAAAGTCTGCAAATCCACTACCATACTCGATCCTGGGTATCAAAAGAGAGAACTTGTCTCACCATATAAAACAAATCCTTACAAGCCCTCTTATGACAATCCAAGAATGAAGTAGACCGCTCGTTGGCGCAACCCGATACATCAAGAAGTGTAGCAAACTATCGACCAAATGAATCCCTAAATCCCATAACCAATTTGGAAGTCCACCACTTCCAATTCCCACTAACTCTTGATGTGCCATACTGATAACCGTTTGAATCCTGCTGAGCCAATATACTGAGCCTTGTATGCAACCAACTGATGAAAACCATATACTAGAAATCAACCTTTTGCCTATTGTTTGTCCCGTTGCTTCCAACCTGTACAGAGAAATATGCCATCCTCACTCTTGACAATGTATGCAGGCAAAGTCTGGAGTTTAGACACCCTGCTGAAAAATAGCCCTATCTTCTGTGATGCCTCAAACTCATACAAATCCTCAGAATGCCCTGACCAAGATGTATCATACGTCACCCTCATGATCATATCCCTAAATGTGGACTCAAAAACTAAATATGGGTCATCTTTATAGTAGATCATGTCATCCCTCAATTTTTCTCTGTCAACCTGCGCACTATCCACATGCCCCAAATGGAGAATCTCTGTGATATCTATAACATCTCAGGGCTCACGCAATCCTCCCATTTCCTGGTGTACCTGATGAAAGCATCAAGGAATGGTAGCAGAAACATCCATGACTATATGCTCGATTGGAAAGTGTCACATGCATTGGGAAATCCCAAGGGTATGACCAATAACTCATCCATGTATGCCAGTGGACTATCTGAGCACTCACTGGGACTCCACGCTACTCCCATGCCATCATATGCATCCAAAGGTGTCTCCTCACACTGATGGTCAACCCTACTCTCTCCATCATCACCAACACTATTGCTTACTATTGTGTTATCTGGTATCATCCTGTACCTTGGATGTATCACTGTATCCACCAATCCATGAGTGTCAACTGATCCTGGATCCCACATGGATCTGTCCTCACTCAAAATGTACTTGTCTCCACAATCCATGTGTGTATGCTCAAGTGTCTCATCATGAGCGATCAATGAGCTCATCAAAGGTGGTGGCTCCTGCAACACATGTGCATCCTCAAAATCTTCGCGTCATATCTCCCTACAATCGCCTGCAAGTTTGAATGCCCCTCATGCTCACCCATCGCATGAGGCTTCTCCATCAATTCGTCAATGTCACTGACATCCTCCCGAGAAAGGGTTGATGTATATGATCGACTGTGTACTGAAATGGATGAAAGAGATGCATGACTCAAATCCTCCCGAAGTTGCTCTACCTGTAACTCAGATTTTTGAAGGGCCATTTGTGTGCTCTCCAAGGAGTCACGTGTGTTCACCATCTCACAGGTCAATGTGTCTACCTCATGCTCTTTTCCTTCCAATGCACCCTTGTACATGCCACCCACTGCGAGAAGGTGTAGGTAGTTAGATCTAGTCGCTACCATGGCCTCCCTGAGTGTAATGAAATCCGCAAGGGAAAGATCTCATCCCACGTTGTCCAGTACCATAGGGGCCCTCCAACAAAAAAAAAACACCATTGTATGTGTGTCATTGAGGTGTCTCATGGCTGCCACTATCATGTCCTCGGGAACCTCCAGTTGCCCTGTCAAATGGTGTGACTCACACAAAAAAACATCCACATCATGCTGAAGTGCTACTTCACAACTCCTGCTACCAAGGTCAACTGTGGAATCCTCATTAGAGTATGCCCCAACATCTGTTGTACCACTCTGCCCAACATCACTCAAAAACACCTCCTGAGAAATGAGATCCATCTCAGTAGGTGACCCATGTGAACAAACTTCCTCAAAACCAACTACCTCTCTCTCATCTATGATACACATCTCCTGAGAAATGAGGTCAACCTCACAGGGTATCTCATCCGCTGCCAACTCCTCCTCACACACATCCTCATCATGAATGTGTGTATGCTCATCCCCAAAATCAGTCTGTGATCTTGTCAACCCACTAACATGTGGTGATGTCTCCTCTTCCATGACTACTCAGGTCTTGATTTCCACTCATTTTCTCATAGCTGTTGAGTTCCTCTTTATCTGCTCATACCAATCTGACCAGTGTTGTTCACTCTAAGGAATACACTCTTTCTGTTCCTATTGATTTTTTTGCGAGTCTTGCAAAATGTTTGTATTGGACAACCCCTGTTTGATTTCCTTCCTCTTTTGTCCACTACTAAATGGGGAAATAAGTCATCGTCCCATTCAGGATGTTTGATGGTAAAAAATTCTTTGAATGTTACATTTGTCATGAATGCCACACTAAGAGCTTGATATTCTTTATGACAATTTGTAATCTCCCTTGTGATATCCATCCTCCTAGGCCACTAAAATTAATCTTGTTGCCAATGTTGTCCTTCAAAACTCACAACTATCAAAGATCATGCTCTAATACCACTGTAATGTCCTAAGGGCTATTTGGACACTGTCTTCTCATTGTTGTGGCAAAAATAAAGTTTTGTTGAGTGTTGAATTTTGTCAAACACTTAGGTTGGAAATGGGTTTCACTGATAAACTCCTTTTACACATGTTGTGTGATTCAATGTGGTTTCCAAAGATAATTTGTAGAAATAGCAAAGGGTTTTGCAAGTCAAAATATACCTCTACTACATAAGATGCAAGTCACAAGTATAACAATGTCTCTGCAACACACAACCTAATGGAATGATTTAATTATTGCAACAAATGGAGTCTAAATATGTAATGCAAAAAATACTCATAACAACAAATAAATATCTTTAAAGCCTAATATATAGTGCACAATGGAAACTGCAGAACCTGATTTATTAATAAACTACCTTCAACCTGATATGAATAATGTTGTAGAGTAAATGTGGGACACCGACCCCTTTCCACAAGATACATGCATGTGGGTGAATATATTATAGTTCCCAATAGTGTGAAAGCGACCTTAGATGAAAATGAACATATTGCAAATGGCAACACTTATTCCCTCCTCCTTGAAGACACTAATCGATCCTCCAAATCAATAGCAAATTCACCCACAATGCAACAACCATATATTAAACTCACCCAGGTATGAGATCACCCACTGTAGCAAATATAATGAAGTCGACCCGCTCGCCAGAATCGCCCAACAACAAATAACAACCCTGAAATTGACTCAACAGAAATGATAACTTGTCCCTACCTCAATATAACTCGTCCCCAATAATAGAGAAGTTGACCCAATGTGGAAATCTTCATCTCAACACATAGAAATGTCCACCACAACCTTAGTTCGTCCCTCTCAAGAAGGTATTTCACCCAGAAATGGGAACTTGACCTCCCCAAAGAACAAACTTGGCCCACAAGTAAAATATTAGTTGCCAATGAAGAAACACTGGTCAAGAAATAAAATCCCAACGACAAGAATATGAACTCATCCACACCAAAGCACAATCTCGTTTGCCGATATGAGAAATTCAATCACCAAAGATGAAATCTACCCCATTGAAGCTCCAACAATAGATATGGATGATCTACTCCCTGAATTGAATAGGATGGATAAGTTTCACCATCGAATCTAATGTCCATTGAGGGTTTCCGTCCTCAATACCAAAAAGCCACAAAAGCTCTAAATTCCAATTCTAAGAGATAATAATAATCAATAATGAGGATAATTCTTCTTTTCCTCCATTTATAGTTCCATGTTGAGCTTTTTAAATTAATTTTCCGTCTTTTATTAATAAAGTCACTTTATTAATTTAATGAACCTTTTTACTCCAAAAAAGTGATTAATTCATCTTTATGACTTCCTCAGCCATTGAAGGTCACTTTTCATCTTCCCATCCTGTAGATATTTTCGCCCCAGTTCTAACAAGCTATTGCACTAAGGTATTTCTCCAAGAAACAAGCTCCACATAGTACCTTTAGTGTAATTGATTAAAATATGCCCAATAATAACCCCNGACTCTCAGTCCATTATCAAAGTCTTAGTGGAGGATTCCTTTCCAGCAGATATCAGATTGGCAAGAGTGATTTCAAGAATCAGAATTCTGGTGAAATCTCTCCGGACCGCATCCTTTCTTCATGTTCTGAGGGAAAATAATAAAGAGGCTGATTTGGAAGCCAACAGGGCAGTTCCACTTTCCGCAGGCTTCCTCTTGACAGAAGGGAGTGAGGAGTGGGACTCCATACCATAATTTTTGCTATGTTTTTCTGCATTTTACTGAACCAGTTTGTATGCCTATTTAAGATAGGGAAAATAACGGAGATAGACTCGATAGTCTCGAGTAAAATCTATGGATTCCCGAATTTTGAGGCCTATGATCAGTTAGTAGAAGAAAATTTCAGGGCTATGCCCGATCTAATGTAATCGGTGAAAGGCATTTTGGCCAAACTCTAATAGAAATCCATACCCGTTCTTGTAAAAAAAAAAAACCCCGTTTTATGAAAATTGTTGAAATGCAACGGAACCAAGAACAAGCTGTGAGGAAATGATCCTAATGATGAATAATGGTAAATAAACTAAGGTGGGCCCCATAAAACTCCTCCAAACCTTCTGGGCTCACTGATGACCTAGTCTCACCCCTCTGACCTGGCTGATTCAAGCCTCCTAAAGTAACTCTAATCGCATAATAAGGGAATCCAAAAATGGGGACATGACATCATATAGCGGGGGGGTTATGAGATGAGACTCGTGACACCCCATCACATGCCTAAGCTCTCGACCTCGCATGAATTCGAACCCACGATATGCAATTATATTTGTCAAGGTGGGATTATGACATTATGGTCCATAATTTTAAGGTGGAGAATCTGACCTCCAGGTTTGTGCGATAGTTTGGTAAGTTTTGTATGCTTAATTGGGGTAGTGTTTGCTTGGATGTTGTTTGTTTTAGTTTGGTTTGCTAGCGAGCCTCCTCCTTTGACCCTTTTTAGAATAGGGGGCTCACATTATTTTGGAATGCTACAAGTTTTAACTTCGGTGGATTTGTTCGAGTTTTTGTTTTTTCTCCAAAGGAATCTTTGTTTTTTTGGTCTTTCCCTTCTCTGAATTTGAGAAGAACCCTAATGTTGGGTGGGAACTTAGACATTAGAGAGCTCATAAAACAATATTTGGTTTCTTTGGGATTGAAGATAAGACAATGAAATTGGGTAGGGGGCATAATTGAGAATTTGAAAGTGACTTGGAATATTAGCTACAATAGAGTTCAAATGGACTATCGTGAGCTCTAGGATATTATGTGAGTTCTTAGGAATCACAATGAGTCTATACAAGGCAACATGACTTCAATCTTCTCAACTACTAAAAAAATGCTTGAGATTGAACACTTGGTCACTAGACATATAGCAACAATTATGGGCACTCTTGTGCAATTGAAGCACACAATAGTTATTCTTGAAGCATATTGCAACATGCTCATAAATATGGTTATAAATTTGAGTAAGGGAGATCAATATGGGAAATATAATCAAGGGTGGTTAGTAAATTCCAATAGTGAGGAGTTGAAGGAAGAAGAAACGATGCACCAACTAGTCGAAGACATGGAAATTGTCAAACAAGATTTTGACCAATTGAATGTAGGTACGGAAGAATCAACCAGTTGTTATGCTTTATGTTAAGTTGTGTGTTTTACAAAGTTATTAGGATCTTAGATTCATATTGTAGAATTTGTGGTATTAAGAAATACTAGGAAGTTTTTTCTAAAGATATCGAAAGACTATGCAATAGGCTTATAATTGGCATTGTCCTTTTGTTTTGTCTAAAAACTCTGAAATTGAACTTGATGTAATTTTGTTGCTAGCTTTGCTACAATCTTTTTAATAGAAAATTATCTCAGTTATTGTTAAAAAAAATAAAAATAAAAGACATGACAACTTATAGCTTCATCCATCCCGACATTAGATTACATGATTCTTGTTTTCCAATTTCCAAGAGTTGGTGCATTGTTTCTTCTTCCTTTAATTCCCCATGGGCCGAGTTGACTGACATTCTTTTGTTTTGAATTCCCTAATTGTTCTCCCTTGCTCAGATTCAAAACCATGTTCCTCAACTTGCTATATTTTTCCTCCAGAGTGGCTATCTATTGTTTTTGTTAAACTAATATGCCCATAATTGATGCGATTTTAGAGATGGTTTGATGCTTGTCGTCACACACCTTTTTAGTGACTGAGAAGAGGGAGGACTTATTGCACTTAATTTGCTCTTCATGATTCCTCAACACCCTTCTTAAATCTTGTAGATCCCTATGGGCCATTGAGGCAAAACAAAGGCCAAATCCCAAAAATAAAAAACCACGATTCTTGAGTACATACAATAGCAAATAGAGAAGGAGAACTTCGATGAGATTTCTTTCAACCAATAAAAAATTCTTCAAAATCTCCAAGATTACATTGAAACAATGAAAGCTGGAAAGCCTTGATCCCCTTAAAATGTAGAACCACCCACAATGACAACCTAATCTGCTTGAGAAAGAATTTCTGATAACACAAACCACTATAAATGAACATGACTCCAATTCTAGCTCATATATTCCTTTAATGATATTTAAACACATAAATAGAGACAAAAACATAATTCCACTAGACATGCCATTAGGACTAAAGCTTACCAGACTAATCCAACACTCAATCACCCTGCCAACCCCTTTCTCCAACCAATCACCAAATCCCTAGAGTAGAATTGCAAGTTCCTTAGGACATCTGTCTCGCCACAAATCTATTATCCCATAGTGAAAATGATATAAACCAACTTCATGTTCAAATTCGTGCTACTCCTTGATGTCAAGCATGTGAAGGAGTACTTGAGACATTTCAAAATACTTATCATGCATTGAAGTGGAAACCCTTATTTCCTTGACACAGGGAGATTAAATGCAACCCATTGCTCCATTGTTTTCAATGCACATTGGTTATGGTATTGTTTGGTGCCCTATAGACTCATTAATCCCAATGACCCCATCTTTTAGCTTGAAGTCCTCATTGACATAGACATCTACTTGTCGATTATTCTCCCTCAAGACTTGATGGAAGGATACCTTTTGAGACTTGTCAATCTCCTTGCAAGCTTGAGATAGGGTAGAAGCTAGAGTGTAATTAGCTAGAAGGGCTTTCAAGATCATTACCATCAAAGAATGAATTTGGAGATCACTTGTTAATCACGAGCCTTGAAGCGAGGTATATGCTTCAATTTGATTATTAGAAGCTTTCCATAGACCCCATGCGTAGGTTACTTCAATTTTTCTTCCAAGATCAACGATGATCCCNTGGTGCCCTATAGACTCATTAATCCCAATGACCCCATCTTTTAGCTTGAAGTCCTCATTGACATAGACATCTACTTGTCGATTATTCTCCCTCAAGACTTGATGGAAGGATACCTTTTGAGACTTGTCAATCTCCTTGCAAGCCTGAGATAGGGTAGAAGCTAGAGCGTAATTAGCTAGAAGGGCTTTCAAGATCATTACCATCAAAGAATGAATTTGGAGATCACTTGTTAATCACGAGCCTTGAAGCGAGGTATATGCTTCAATTTGATTATTA
>SNQJ01S0022030.1:85148-99255 GCA_010110895.2 Picea sitchensis | reverse complement strand
TCGCCATAGTCTTACGACTACGTGTGTGATGTTTCTCCTCCCAGTAGGTTCGACAATGCATTACCCCCATAGTCACCTCACGTGATTGATCCAGGGAACCCTTGGCCAGAGGGGTTAGTTGGCATGCGAAGAAACATCACACCTCCCTCTCAACGAGGGTGGACATTCGACAACACTCCAAGCTTGTCCTTGAAGTATTCATACTTCTCTCTTGACAAGGGCTTGGTGAGAATGTCCACTATCTGCTCATCCGTGGACATGTACTGGAGCTCCACAACTCTTCTCTCCACCATGTCTTGGATGTAATGATATTTCATCTCTATATGCTTAGACCTGTCATGGAATACAGTGTTCTTGGTAAACTTCACGCAACTTTGATTGTCACAATGTATCAAAGTTGGCTCCAATTCTAGATCAATTATCTCGGCTAGCAACTTCCGAAGCCACACTGCTTCACGGTTTGCCACGCTTGCTATGATATACTCTGCTTCTGATGTACTAAGTGCCACTGATGTCTGCTTCCTGCCCAATCGTGAGATCATGCCTGATCCCAGACTAAAACAACATCCATAAGTACTCTTCTGATCCACTGCACTCCCTGCCCAGTCAGACTCTGTATATCGCTGCAGCTTCACATCTCCACCCGAGACATATCTCAATCCATATCCAACTGTACCACGAAGGTACCTCAACATATGCTTTGCTGCCATCCAATGTACCTGTCTAGGTTCAACCATGTGTTGACTCAAGGTATTCACTGCAAAGCATATGTCTGGCATGGTGTTAACCAGGTACATCAAGGATCCAATCAACTGTCTATACATCGTGGGATCCACCAAATTTGAAGATTTGTCACTTAAGAGATTCAGATTTATCGTCATGGGTGTGGTCATGGACTTGCATTCCATCATTGTGAATCTCTGTAGAATCTCAACAGTATATTTTCCTTGGCTAAGGAAAATCTCATTTGATCTCTGCCACACTTCTAATCCCAAGAAGTAATACATTAGACCTAGATCCTTCATCTCGAACTCTGAAGTGAGCTCCCTCTTGCACCCAACTATGAGATTCTCATCTCCTGTCAGAAACATGTCATCCACATGTAGGATCAATGGGCAACCATCAAATAACTATCTGATCTGGCATATCATGCCCTGGGTGCCTGCTTAGGCCCGTACAAAGCCTTCTTCAATCTGCAGACACGAGACTCCTTCTTATGTATCTTGTGGTTGCTCTATGTACACTTCTTCTGGCYATTGGAGCAAGTGTCTCGTCATARTCTTCTCCCTCTTGCTGGGAGAATCCTCAGGCCACAAATCAAGCTTTGTACATCTCTATGTTTCCATCTGCGGCATGCTTGATCTTGTAGATCAACTTGGAAGTCACTACTGACTCCTTTCTGGTCTCGGAACCACCTCTCACACATCATTCTTCATGATGGACTAATACTCCTCCATCATGGCATCATTCCTGCTTCTCAACAACTTCTTCAATGGTGGAAGGCCTTGAATCAATGATGTTGCTCATCAACGCCACATAGTTGGAAAACATGTGTGGTTTCTGGAACTGAGGCAAAATCTATATTCTAGTCCTTCTGATTGGCTGCCTCCTCTATCACTATAGCAAGGTCTATCGAGACAAGGGAATCCTCCCAGGAGATCTCACATCTCCTAGAAGCCTCTGAAGCTTCGATCTAGCCTTCTCAACTCATGACACCTAGAAGACGTCTCTCTCTCCTATCAGAGACTGAGAAGGAATACTTTCTGAATGAAAGTCTCTAAGCCACTAACTCTCTCTCAGATCAGGCTCACTCTGAATCTGCATGCTCCCTCTAAAGCTTGACTCCCTCTGAGTTTATATGATCTCTGGAGCCACCTGCTTCCGCTGCATCCGTTGACTTCTTTTGAAGTCTGAAGTCCTATGGACTATGTTGGGAGGTTTCTCCTCTCTACTGGATCCTAAGGGTTGACTCCCTCTGAAATCTAGCTCCTTCTGAGTTGGTACTTGGTGGGGCTGTCTGTCTCACCACTGGTGGAGTCATCTGCTTCTCTTCATAGTATGGCTTATTAATGCCATGTATCTGTACGAGAACATGCTTGTTTACTGCATCGTTTCTAGGTAGGCCCTTCTGGCTCTACTGACTCTTCGTGATGATCTGAAGAGTGGTCAAATTAACTGTACGGTCATCTTTGGAGCCTTCTACTCCTTACAGTCAATCTCCATAAGAGATACTCTTCTTCGTCTTCTACTTCACATGGGTGTGTACGTTTTTCGTTCGTGTACACAATTATATTTCTCGGCTAGAGACTGTCTAAATAGTTGCCTCCTACAACTGTCATCATATCTCCTTCTCAGAGCTATCACCTGTGACCTGCCCGGAACAAGAGACAAGAACAACATTTCCATGGTAACCTCCATGGAATGGTTAGTAATCAAGAACATCTCCTAGAGGAGATCAATTTCTTCTTGCAGACAAGTATATTATTAACAATGAGCATTTTTCTTAATGGTAATCGTACCGATAGTATTCAGGTGTACCTAAACATTTGATAGCAATAGAAAATAATAAGGCTGTAAAGACTGCTATCCTAGGTACAATACTTTCTTAAGCAACAACAATCAAACCTGATATGCAAAGCTGGAGTCTGGTGATGTTGTCCTATTTGGGTTTCCTTCTATCGTTCATATGAAAACACCATTGTCTAAAAGACAAATTCTTCATCCTTTGATGCCTTTGAGTGCTCTTCGGCTTATGCTGTATGTGCATGGTGTTTCTTCTTCTCCTTTTCTTTCTCATGTTTGTGAGGACATTGTGCGGCATAATGTCCCATCTTCCTGCAATTGAAGCATTGAACCTTTGACACATCCCTCTTACGACGTGGCTTCTTAGACCTCCTTGGACCGCCTTCTTCTCTTTCCTTTCTCTTCTTCACTTGTGTTGCAAGTGCTTGGTTTTCCTCATCATCTACCTTTTGTTTCTTGGACATCAATCTAGATTCCTCTTGATAGCAATTTGCCCATAACTTGTCAAACTCGGGTAACTTCCTTCTTGCACAAATTCCTTGGACAAATGGGTCCCAAGAAGGAGGGAAACCATTTAGCGTAGTGGTTACTAGTTCAACATCTTCTACTGGATCTCCAATGGCTGATAACAGGTCTTTGATCTATGAGATCCTTGTAAAGAAGTTGGCTATCGTCTCTGACTTGTTCATAGTCACATTTATGAGTTGATGCCGTAGGGTAAGCTTTCGACTGGTGTTCTTTCTTTCATAGAGTCTGGTTAGGGCATCAAACATTTCCTTTGCAGTCTTTAGTTTTGATACATTGGGTATCAGGTGATCTTTGATTGAGTCTGTCAAGATCCTCTTGGCCTTGACCTCATTCTTCTTGAACTTTGCCTTTGCTTCTTCGTCTTCGGGTTCTGGAAGCATTTTCTTGACGTGATTGAATAATTCATTCTCTCCTAGAATGAGTTGTATTTTATGCTTCCAGGATTTGAACTTATCTGCTCCATCCAATCTATCCTCAACTCATACTGGTTGACATTTTCATCGGTAGAAACCCTAGAACTGAAAAACCTCGAATTTTCAAACTTCACCAAACTACACGCTGAGGGTTTCAGGGGGTGCGCTAGGTTAGGGTGCACTGCTGTGTGAAGGAATTATTCCCAACGTCCTTGGGATAGTGCTCAACGAGCTTGACAAAGTATTGCAGTTGCAAGGTGCTACTGTAGCGATTTTCCTTCCAGTGGTCAAACTGTTCTGAAGGTAACCAACTCTGATACCATGTTGGATTTTTCTTATTTACAGAGCATTAGTGTTACTAGTGTTCTTTTACTTCATTACCGTTAACATATATATCATGTACTGAGCAATAACAACATAAACAAGAGACAAAAAAGAACACAAGAGATTTATCTTGGGAAAACCCCAAATGGGGGAAAAACCCAATGACCTTTCTTACATAGATTTCGTTCAAAAAGCAAGTCTAATCAGATAAACTCTAGCACAAGTGCTAGCTTAACCAGAAATACCACCTCAACTTCAACAACAACACCATACAAAGGTAGCGCACCTCCTTAAGGAGTAGCACACAAGAGAGAGATACCAAAAGACTGAGCAAGGATAAACTGTTCTGTTGCAACTACTGCGTCACCTCCTCCAAACTTGCGCCTTCGTTCTATGTAGCTGGGAGAGAGTGAGTGAGTGAACAAATGAGCCAAGACGTCTTCTATTTATAGTCTTTCTGGCCACTAGACTGGGCCGACTTCTTCTTTGGACAAGTGTCTTTCATTATTACTTTATTCTTCTGGGCCGACTTCTCTTCTAGGGTATTTCAATATCTGTTCAATGGATCTCTTGCTTCCGGAATCTTCTCTGCATCTAAGAAAGGTCATCTAGGAGTGAAAGATCCTCCCATAGCTACCAAAACATCAACACTCCTGGACAAAAGATAGGCCACAACCTAAGGGAGTTAGGCTGCAGGTGCCTAGGGATTGGTGCAAGCAAGTACAGGGACAGATAGGGGTTTGGAAAGGTTTATTAGTGCCCTAACCCTTAGTCATCAATGCACGCTCAGTTCAACAACAAGGTCAAGAAGGCTTCGACATTGAGTAAGGGTTTTCTGTGTAACATGATTTCCCTTGTTTTGGCATTTTCTGTGTAAGAGAAAATTGGGCTATTTTCCCTGGTATGGGAGTCCTTTGTTTTGGTTTTAGGAACAAGTGATTTTGGGCTTGAAATTCATGTGTACTGTGCATGATCTAATTGCTGGTTTTGTTTTTCGCTGTGCTAAGTTGTTAGGCATCTCGATGTTTTTATGTTCATAGTTACGAATGTGTAATTTCTGTGTGTACTATTGAGAACCTAGACCAGACCTGAGGTGTGTGTGCATTGACTCTAAGTGCACTTCAAAATCTCACATGGGAAATTAGAGAGTATAACAAAGGGGGTTAATGTTATGTAGCAACCTAACAAGCCACAGGTCTCAGGTAACTCCATAGAGAGTGCCTTCTCCTTTGTGCTTGCATTATTTCCATACTAGAGAAAAGAGAGCAGAGCAACCTCATCTTCTAGTTGGGTTTTCTCCCATAAGGGTTTCCCAGAGCAAATCTTTGTGTTATCTTGTGGATGGTGTGTGATTGTACTTTATTGTTCTGTATTTTCCGCATTTTATCTATTTCATGCATAATTGGGATCTTACTAATTTGAATTTGAGTATGATTTATCCTTTGGATTAGACTTGAGATTAGCCACCTTCTCACCTTGCACAATTTTTGTGGGAGGCTCCTAGGAACTTGAGGACAATCCATCGTCATAAAACTTACTATTGTCTTCCCCTATGTTGGAATGTAGATCTGGTAAGCCTTAGATGTTTCATTGTACCCAACCAAAATACCTTTGATAATCTGAATTTGAGTATGATTTATCCTTTGGATTAGACTTGAGATTAGCCACCTTCTCACCTTGCACAATTTCTATGGGAGGCTCCTAGGATCTTGAGGACCATCCATCATCATAAAACTTTACGTCCTTACTTATTGTCGTCTTTCGTTGCGTTGGAATGTAGATCTGGCAAGCCTTGGGTTTTTCATTGTACGCAACCAAAATACCCTTGATATTCGAGGGTTCAAACTTAGTTCTCTTCTCATTAGCAAATGGATATAAACATGACAACCAAATACACGAAAGTGAGATAGATGTGGTTTCTCACCAGTAAAGGCTTCTTCTAGCGTCTTATCCTTTAATGCCTTATGAGGACATTAATTTAGAATGTACAATTGTATTGCACGTCTCTACTCAAAAACACATGGAAAAATATAAGTCATGGATCATAGCCTTGTCTGTCTCTATGATGGATTGATTCTTCCTCTTTGCAGCCTCATTTTTCTATGGGTTGTAAGGCATTGTCATCGCCATCTTGATGTAAAACAATGAAAATACTAACAGGCAGAATATACACATTCTTTGTGAAACATAATAATTGCTCAAGATAGAACAGAGACAGAAAAGGAGGTAATATATTATTTATCTCAACAGAAAACAATACAAAAGCATACTAGCTGACTTCTTACAACCTTTTCTTTATCAATGAAACCTGTACTCCTGTAGCTTGAGTTCGGATTCCTGTAGCTTATACAGACCCATACATATCGGGATTCTCTTATACAAAATAAACCTGTACACGATGTATCCTGTATTTATCCTTTGCTGCGACCTGTGTATAACACTAAGTGGCTACAACCCTACTCGATCTGTGTATGCAGAGATACGGGTTACCTCACGGGCGCACATGCAAGTCTGCCCACCATCCGTTTGTATCTCAGTCTGCCTCTGGGCGCACATGCAAGTCTGCCCACCATCCGTTTGTATCTCAGTCTGCCTCTCCTCTCTCATTTGAATGAATGAGTTATGAGACTGCGTGGTAACTTACTTTTATTATTCTTCTTCCCTCAGCGTAGGGTTTGCGTGTGGGCCCTCAAATTGTGGAAGATCCCAGCCATTAGATCTTTTGCAAGATCAATGGCTGGGACTTGTTCTTTCATTGACATAACTTAAGGTTACTTGTTTACTTTTCCTCACTAATTCTTAACACTCCCTCTTAGTGAGGAATGGGTTCTCTAAGACACCCAATTTTTCTCGAAAGTACTCAAACTTTCCCTTTGGCAGAGCTTTGGTCAGGATGTCTGCAACTTGTTCGTTGGTGGAAATAATAAATATATTGAAGTTTTACTACCCCCTTTTGTACTTTGTCCCTGATGAAATGATATCTGATTTCAATGTGCTTGGATCTATCGTGGAAGACTGGATTTTCGGATAATTTGATGCAAATTTGATTATCACAGAAAATTGTGGTGGGGTCCAAGTCCGTTTCGAAAAGATTTATAAGCATAAATGGCCTCACAACTTGCTTGGCTGGCTGCCATATACTCGGCTTTTGCTGAACTAAGTGCAACTGATTTTTGCTTTCTTCTGTACCAAGATATCACACTTGAACCTAGGCTGAAGTAGCAGCCAGAAGTACTCTTTCTATCAACTGTATTTCCAGCCCAATCTGAATCAGAATAACCCACCAGATTGATTTGATCTCTCTGTAGGTATTGAAGACCAAATTCTATTGTAGCCTTCCTGTACCTTAGGATGTGTTTTGCTGCAACCCAGTTTACTTCCCTTGGATCTACCATATGTTGACTGAGAGTGTTGACAACAAAATATATATCAGGCCTAGTATTTGTCAAATACATTAAGCATCCAATCAACTGTCTATAGATGGTATTCACTTTGTCTGACTCAGAATAATTTAATTTCTTGAGATTTGTAATCATGGGGGTGGTCATCCCAAATCTTTTGAGGATCTCAATTGTGTACTTTCCTTGATCCAGGAAGGTCTCGCCCTCTTGCTGCCAGATCTCAAGCCCAAGAAAGTAGTGCATTAATCCTAGGTCCTTCATTTCAAACTCTTTGGCCAGATCTTGCTTGCAGGCTGTTAGTAGAGTTCCTGCTCCAGTAAGAAAGAGATCATCCACACACAACACCAGAATGAGGATGTCCTCTCCCTTCATAAGGAGGTATAAATTTGGATCAACATCACTCTTGATAAATCCAATACTTTGTAAGTAACTGTCAATCTTGGAGTACCACATTCTGAGTGCCTATTTGAGTCCATACAGGGCCTTCTTTAGTAGACAAACATGGCTCGCTCTGTTGTGGACCTCAAAACCCCTTGGTTGCTTCAGATATACCTCCTCTTCAATGTTCCCGTTGAGGAAAACAATCCTAACATTCATTTGATGTATTCTCCACCCCATTTGAGTGGCAATAGAGATGATTGTGCGAATGGAGGTGTACCAGGCTACTGGAGCGAAAGTCTCTTCATAATCCACTCCTTCCTTTTGAGAGAATCCCCGAGCAACAAATCTTTCCTTGTGCTTGTCAATGCTTCCATCCGCTGCATGTTTTATCTTGTATATCCACTTGGAGCTGACTACAGATTTGTTCAGGGGTTTGGGCACAATTTCCCACACATTCTTCTTTATTATGGAGGCATACTCTTCCACCATGGAATCCCTCCAGGGCTTCCTTATAATGGCTTCTTCAAAGCAAGTTGGTTTTGATTCAATCATATTGCTCATGAGGGCAACATATCCTGAATATCTCTGAGGGGGTACACTTGTTCTAACTGAAGTTTTTGGAGACTCTACTTGTTCATTTGCTTCCTTCAACAATTGTTTGGCCCATTTTGGTTTTCTTTTCTTGGAAGTAGTCGGTTGCTCTTCCTCTTGGTATTCCACTATGGGAAGATCTGCCCCTTCTGATGAGATCTTCTCCTCTTGACTGGGGGATTCAGTTTCAGAGGTGTCCTTGTCTTGATATGAGTTTCAGAGGGCTCTCTCTTCTTCGAACTTTACGTCTCTGTGTAGGACAATTTTCCTGCTGGTGGGGATGTATATTCTGTAGGCTTTGGAGGTCTCACTGTACCCAACCAAAATCCCCTTCTCAACTGTAGGATCGAGCTTAGTCCTTTTCTCAGCATGGATATGGTAGTAGGCAACACACCAAAAGATCCTGAGGTGACTAATGTGCCTCCTCCAGAGTCACGTTTCCCAGTACTTTGGGAGGACTTCTGTTTTGAAGATAGACTGCAGTGTTGCAAGCCTCTGCACAGAGAAACTTAAGAAGATTCTGATCATGCAACATTGCTTTTGCCTCACCTACAATAACTCTTTTCTTCCTCTCTGAGACCCCATTATGTTGAGGGGTATAAGGGACTGTAAGTTCTCTTTTGATTCCAACCTCAACACAAAACCACTTGAAAGCATACGAGGTGTATTCTCTCCATTATCATACCTAAGGGCTTTTATCCTCTTTTCTGTCTGAGTTTCAACAAGGGCCTTGAATTCAAGAAACCTCTCGAGAACTTCTTCTGAGGTTTTTCCCGTTAAGAAGTAAATCCAGGTTTTTCTGGAGAAGTCATCTATGAAAGTGATGTAGTATTTGAACTTCTCTCCTATGGATAATGAGGACATGGGACCACAGATATCAGTATGAATTAGTTCTGAAATGCTCTTGGACCTTGATTCACTCTCGAGGAAGGGTGCCCGTACATATTTTCCTAGAACACACCCTTTACATATTTCATGGTGTTCTGAAGTGAATGAGGGCATCCCTGTCACAATCTTACCCAATATTTTGAGGGCACCATGTCCGAGATGAGCTATGCGCCTGTGCCATAACTCAGTCTCTGGTATTGTTGCTGCTTGCTAGAGTGTAGTGGGAGTCATTGTAATTTATACAGCTTGTCCTTTCTTACTCCAATGACTTGTTCAAATCCTTTGCTCAACCCCCTGGGCTTGATGTAGGCCCTTCAATCCTTGAAGGAGACCTCATAACCCTTGTCTTCTAGAGCTGATATTGTGACCAGATTCTTCTTCAGTCTAGGAACATAGAGAACGCCTGATAGGTAGAGAGGCTAGCCAGACTCCTTCTCAAACCTTACAGTTCTGACTCCCTTTGGATGATAGGCATAGTCATCACCAAGTAGTATTTCAAACCCAAATTCCTTTTCACTCAAGTTGCTCAAGTAGTGCTTGTGGCCAGTCATGTGACTGGATGCTCCACTGTCTATATACTAGACCTCACTGGTTTGGGTAGAAGACGTGGAGGCTGTACACACTTCCTCTTCCATACATCTGTCTGTTCTATCGGGACCTGGTGGTAGCCTGACTTCAGATCAATTTTACTGAAGTATTTGGCCCCCGTGAGTTGATCAAGGAGGTCGTCGATTCGGGGAATCGGGTATCGGTTTCTGACTATGATTTTATTCAGAGCCCGATAATCAATGCAGAGTCACCAGGTTCCATATTTCTTCTATACTAGCACGATTGGGCTCCCTCAAGGTGATGATCTGGGATGGATGTGCCCCTTGTGGAGCAGTTCTTGGATCTGTCGGTTGATCTCCTCATTCTCTAACAGAGAGCGACGATAGACTGGCCCATTGGGCAACGGTGCGCCAGGGGTCAGATCGATGGGGTGCTTGACCTGGCAGTGTAGAGATACCCCGGTAGGTGAGGAGAAGATATCCGAGTATTCTTCCACGACCTTATCTACTTGCTTCTGCTGTGTGGAGAGGTCGGCCGCAGAGACCCTGGATGTGGCTGTGATCTTTTGCTTAGGCCGTACACACTTCCTCTGCCATTTCAATAGAGGAGAGTTGTCCCAATTAACTTGGCTCTGATACCATGTAAAACAATGAAAATACTAACAGTCAGAATTTACACATTCTTTGTGAAACATAATAATTGCTCAAGACAAAACAGAGACAAAAAATGAGGTAATATATTATTTATCTCAACAGAAAACAATACAAAATCATACTAGCTGACTTCTTACAGTCTTTTTTTATCAATGAAACCCGTAATCCTGTAGCTTGAGTTCGGATTCCTGTAGCTTATACAGACCCGTACATATCGGGATTCTCTTGTACAAAATAAACCTGTATAGGATGTATCCTGTATTTATCCTTTGCTGTGACTTGCGTATAACACTAAGTGGCTACGACCCTACTCGGTCTGTGTATGCAGAGATACGGGTTGCCTCACGGGCGCACAGGCAAGTCTGCCCACATCCGTTTGTATATCAATCCGCCTCTCCTCTCTCATTCGAATAAATGAGTTATGAGACTACAGGGTAACTTACTTTTATTCTTCTTCTTCCCTCAGCTTAGGGTTTACGTGTGGGCCCTCAAATTGTGGAATATCCCAGCCATTGGATCTTTTGCAAGATCAATGGCTGGGACTTGTTCTTTCATTGACATAACTTTGACTTGATGCTCTTTAATGCCTCTTGTTACAAGGTTTAATGATGGATGGTTTTGCTGTCCAAGTTAGCCTTCTTTAACATGCATTAAACATCAAATACACCTCTAGAATCTATAACAACTACAAGCTGAAAATACTAAGCAAACCATGACAATTTAACACTTGTTTGGTCAACATGACCCTGGAAAAACCCCCATGGGGAAAACCAGTAAGAGAGATAGATATATATATATGGAGATCTGAAAGCAAATGCTACAACAAGTAAATACACAAGGAACATGATACAATCCAAGCTTCTTCTCAAGCTTGTAAAGGAGTCTTTTAAAACTTGTGCCTGCTAGCCTCAGAACAAAAATGCCCTTTGCCTTGGTGTGCCCCCCTTCTCTTGCTATGCCTTTGCTTGCTTGCTAGTGATGTAGACTTGCGCCCTTGCCTTGGAGAATGCACCCAATGCTATGGTGCACCCTTTACTTCTCACAACTTCCTCCTTGGCTTGCCTGCTACACCATCAAGTGCGCCCTCACAAACTAGTGCGCCCTCTCTACACAAGAGTGCGCCCCTCACTAGTTTGTGCACCCTTCACCTAGCAATGCGCCCCTTTGTCTCACACAATGGCGCCCAACAAGCTTGCCTTCACCTCAAACAAGTGCGCCCTTCCTCCTTGAATGCGCCCCTCACCTTGGATGCGCCCTCCATGATAGCTTGCGCCCTCTAAACTCATGAGGACCAACTCAAACCCTTGTGCGCCCTTCTCTTCTCAAGAAGTGCACCTTCTCTTCTCAAGAAGTGCACCTTTCTCATCTCCAAACCCTCACTTGCTCTCTTCCTCTTTACTTAACTCTCTCAAGTGAACAATGAGCCTCCTTTTCTCTCCTTTGCCTCCTTTAGCCTAATCCATAAGTCTAACCTAGAAAACCAAGGGCTCAGATTCACTCTAAGCCTTCCTCCAAGATGAGTGGATGAGATTAGATCTCATATACCCACTTAAGTTTCCATAGTTCCACTTTATGTTTGTTAATTCACACTTAAGYGAATTAAATGCYACTTTATGACTTAAGTGACTAATTTCAGTTTATGACTTAAGTGAATAAAGTCAAAGTGAAATTAGAACATAAAGTAATAGCATGAGGGTAATACCCTCCCTCTTTGTATTTAGAGACTCACAAACACAAGGGGACCACTTTCCTTGGTACCCAAATCTCAACACAAAACACCTACAACTGAGTTATAACATCAGAAATCACAGCGGAAACACACAATAAACCAAGCATAAAATAAGACAACACCAGATGTTATCCTGGAAACCCCAGTGTGGGGAAAACCAGCTAAGAGGGGGCTTTATTTTGGCTCTTGAAAGAAGATTACAACAACATACAAAATTAAATTTCTTACTGAAATTTTCCAACAGATTACACTTCCTTCCCTCAGCAAATTCACCCAGCTGATGGCTATATGACCCGATTTCGGACTGTATTGACCAGCCTGTACGGTCTGTCCAAAATCTTCCTGCTGCTTCCGATTGAATTTGGCCCTGATTCGGCCTCTTTTCCTCTGCCTAAGACGCCCAAAAATTAGCCTGCTAGAAGCTGCTGTAGCTGGCCTGAGTTCGGCTTCCCTTTGCTGCACAGTATGGCCTGACTTTGTCCTCTGCTGGCTGCCCAAAGCTGGCCCAGAACTTGCCCTTCTCTGCTGCTGATCCTCTTCTTCTCTCCCAGCCAAGCACCCCTCTCTCTCTCACTTGCTCAACCTCATAAATGAGAATGCATGTTCAACTCCACCCTCAACCCCTCTTTTAAGTTTTATCTTACCTTCAACCTTCATTTACCTTGAGATGTGTGCCCAGCCTTGGGCCTCAATGGCTGAGATTGGGGTTGCTGGATCCCACTCTGCACTAAGTGGTGCACCCCCCTTTGGACATGGTCCCACACTCCACTAGCAACCTCCTTCATGAGGTGTGCCCTCTCTCCTTGGGTCCCACATTCCACTCAATGTGAAATTTTGCTGCAAGCCTAAGTTAGACTTAGGCTGAGATAAAAGAAGCTGATCTAGGTGAATTTAAGTGTCCATCAGCTAGCTTAGGACACATAGGCATCGCTGAGACACCAACCGAGCTACAAAATTTAACAGTTGCAAGATGCAAAGTTGGAAGCAATTAGATTGGTTATTGTGTCTGTGTCACTCATGTATGTATGAGTGAGTTGATTCTTCAATAGCAATTTTTAGGATGCATTCCCACTCTGATATGTAGGTGATCAACACTACATACATCTCATCAACTGACTTTTCCCATGATGTGAGGGATCAAATGTTCCTTCACCGAATTTATAAGGATTCTCTTCATGAGGGCAACACTCTTCTTATGTGTGGCCAACAAAGTAGCATCAATCGGTGCAACTATAGCCCCTTCTACAATTTCCCAAAGATCCATGTCTTCCAACAACAAATGCAGTTGGCAATTCCAAGATGAAAAAGTTGGAAGCACCCTCTAGACAATCACTCTAAGACCGAGAATAATCATCTTGCAAACTTGGAACACATTTCAACTAGCAGGTCAACTAATGAAATCAAATTGGCAACCTATAACAGGTTATGAAACACTCCTCTTGGGCATAAGTCACACCCCAATTTCCGGAGAAGCTAGGGTATCACACTCTCTACCCTTCACAGATTCAGGTGCCAAAATCAACAAGCTATCACAGTTTACAAAACATCCCTCTTGGGCATAATTCATACTCCAATATCTTGAGCAACTAGGGCATCACACCCTCAGGCTTTCATAGGTCCAGGTGCCAAAATCAACAACCTATCATAGGTTACAAAATACCCCTCTTGGGCATAAGTTACACTCTAATCTCTTGGGCAAAGAGGGCATCACACCCTCAGCCCTTCACAGGTCCAGGTGTCAATCTCTGGGATCACTCCAATCTCTAGAGTTTTCTGGGCATCGCACCCACTAAAATCCTCCAACAGCTTCCTCTCACAAGCAACAACCTTCTACATACACAGATCCTAGAATATTTCAGATGCACAACTCTGATACCATGTTGTAATTTCACATACACACTTGAAAGAATTTGCCCTACAACTAAAATATAACACTGAAAATCCATCTAAAGCTTCAGGTCTGCATAAACTGTTGATTTGTGTACCTTGGGAGGTGTTCCCCATGTGTTTTCCTTCCTTAGCACATGTGGGAAAGTCATTTGGCACTTTGTCCTAGTACTTTATGTTTATTTGTACTTTGACTTTGGTTAAAGTGCATTATGTCACTTTTGGCAAAAGTGAACATTA
>SNQJ01S0022030.1:73746-85138 GCA_010110895.2 Picea sitchensis | reverse complement strand
TACAGTTGGCTGTTATAAAACAACAGAAAACAAATTTATGACAGCAAGAAAAACTTAGTGTCTTAGCTTGGTCAAAGACAGACCAAGAAGACTGCTGATAGGACCTGGAAATTTTACATAAACAACATCGTTGAATGGAAAACTTAGTAGTGCAAACACTGCATATCAAGACATGAGATCAGCTCTGCATTAAGATGAAATCTGATCTACACTAGCAGCATGAATATAGCGGACAACAACAGAGATTTGGAACAAGTTCTATCTTCCATTCACACATAAGAAAAATACAATATTGTCCTCAAGGGACTACAATAACTTCTCACAAGCCTTAGACACACTCTCACACTCCACACATACAAGAATCAAAAACCCTAATTAGTGTGCCCCCCCTCACTTAGTCAATTTTGACAAGGGGGAAGGATGGTTGAAAAACCACTTGCTAATAATAGTCTCAAAGGTGGAATCCCACATCCCAAGGAATCTCTCCTAGTAGAGCACCCTACCCATGCCTAGAATCACTCTTACACATTCTCCTATGTAAAAAGTCTCTCATAACTGTGTCATAATTATGTAAGAGGAATCTGTCATCACTGTGTAAGAGGATTCTGCCATCACTGTAAGTGCTAGGACTCTGTCATAGGGGTTCAAGGGAGTCTCTCTCATGTGGCCCGCCCATGCTGCAAGGAATCTCCTCCAACACTCATGTGCCCTCCTTCACTAGTGCGCCATCTTCCTAGGAGAACAATGTGGAGCAACCGAAAACTTACACAATATGCAAAATTTCAGCTGAGTCACTATCTAAATCAGCACTTGAGGTCTGAGCTATTATAAATGCATTTTTATGCCAGTAAAATAAAAAAGATCCCTGTATTTGTAGCAATCATCAGAAACAAACAATGTACCAGATTTTAAAATTTCAAGAAAGGACCCCTGCTACTTTTTCTGTTAGAATACAAATATAGCAGTCTTAGAACTCATCACAATGTTGAAAACTTCAAGAGGTTACATCCAAAATCAAGGGTTTTTGGGTCAAAGTTGCTCAAATCAGCACTCAATTTCTGCTGAATTCTCTAAGTGGCAAAATTTTAAGCTTGAGGAGAAGCCCCAAAGGCATTTGGACCACTGACTTCCCCAAAAATTCCTGATCTTATCACAAAAACCTTTCACTAGTGAAGTCACCTTCTTCAAGATCAAATCTTCTTGAAGACACCTTGCAAGCCATCCTACTAGAACAAGTTTTTCTGAAGAAGCTTTGGCAACCAAGATTAGGGCCTGTTATATTAAAATTGGCGATCATCTTATAAGATACGGATTCAGAAGAAGTCCTTTTGATCCAAGTATGCATGTCTAGCACAAATGATGATATAGTAGATTGGTTGAGTATATGGACAATATAATCATCACAGATAGCGAGGCCGATACATTTTAGGAGATAAAATCTGATTTGTATGCAACTTTTAACATGATTGATTTACGCTTCTTAATTATTGCTCAGGTGTAGAATTTCAGCAGATTAACAATTGTGTGTTTGTTTCGCAAACCATTTCACATGGCACACTTCAAGGCGACACTTACAACTATGGAAGTTGGTGTAATATCCCTAAATCCGCAGATCTGGAGATTAACCTCAACTGCTGACTATCCGCTGCCAAACTGATACTCTTTTGGATTCTGGATGCGGTTAAGGGTTTCTGATTGAGTTTTAGGTCAGATTCTGAATGTGTTTTCTTGTGTTTACCAGTGTGTAACATACATGCAATAGATTTGGATCAAGAAACAACTGCCACAACTACTATTAAGAATGATAATGGAAAATACAATATTGCATGCGGGAAAATAAATGGAATCTCTCAACTAGATCAAGACTAGATGGATCTTAGCTTGAATACAATCGAAATACTAAATCAAAATACCTGGAAAGAAGATGATCGCTGGATCAGTGAATGAGAAGGTAGAACTGCTGCATGCAACCCCGAAACTGCTGCATGCATCCGACAACCCACACGACAACTGCTGCAAAGATTGGAATGTTCACCCTGGTGGCTAAACTCTTCTGATAACCCTGAAAACTATCTCAACTGGATCGCCCCTGATCTCAAACACCCTCTCATTGACTGCTGGCCTGAAGATCTGCCCTCTGCTGATCTGTATGAACCTTGGATGGGATCCCATGGGGGGGTTGCACACCTCCTAGGCTCTCCTCCTGCGCCCTAGTGATTCCTCCGTCAGAAATTGGTATCACTGTCTCAAACTATGCGCCCTGGTCTCCTCTGAACCAGGTCGGGAGGGATTTCCCGGATCTGGTCGGGTGATCTCTCTAGGGCCCCGACTAAGCCTCAACAAGTGCTACGCCCTCAATGGCTGTATAATGTGCCCTGGATGATTTCTTCGACGAAATCTCTAAAGAAGTATCTCAAAAGAAGCGCCTTGCCTTCACCTCAAATGGGTTGGAAGGAAATATCTGGATTCTCCCTGGTCGGGACGGGCTAAACCTTTGAGTCTCTCAACCCTCACGCCCTCACCCTGCTGAAGTGCGCCTTGGCTGATTGGATTTGTAAAATTGCTGCTAAATACCGATGAAGAATCTGTATGATCCTTCCGGTGACTAGGGTGTGTCTCTCAACACCGAAATCAACCAACTGGTGTCTTCCTCCTGAAATCCACAATCCTCCACTGATTCAATTGAACCTGTGTGTTTTCTCCTCAGCTCAATTCTCAAATCATAATCTGCAATAATGATTAATTAGGTTGCTTTTCTCCATCATATACTCTCTCAAACCCTAATTCTTCGTTGACCTCTATATTTCGCCTCTTTCACTTAAGCGACCTCTATATTTGGTTGTTTTTTCTTCCTACTTTTCGCTTAATGACATCAAATGACCCTTTTCCCCTATTTCTTCCTGGCTATAGTCTAAAAATGGATGTTTAGATTACTAATCCTTCCTCTCTGGAGATCCTACTCTGAAAGGGACATTACAGTTCTCCCTTCTCGATATTGCTTGTCATCAAGCAACATCAATCCAGGGTGCTGCAAAATCTGCTCACTCTCCCAAGTAGCATCCTCTATTGGAAGTCCCCTCCATCTGACCAAACACTCCCCGATGACCCTGCTGGTCAATCTCCTCTCTCTGAACTCCAATATCTCCTCAGGAACTAACTCCAACTGCCCCTCCTCATCCAAAAGTGGAAGCTCCTCTGAAGTGCTGATGAATTGTCCCACTGCTTTCTTAAGACAAGAAACATGGAACACATTGTGAATCCGACTCCCCTCGGGTTGCTCTATCTCGTAGGCCACTTCGCCTACCCTGCGTATGACCCTGTATGGTCCATAGAACCTAGGCTTGAGCTTCTCCGCCCCGCTCTTCTTCAAAGATGACTGCTTGTATGGTTGTAGCCTCGGGAATACTAGATCCACAGCCTCAAAGCTAGTGTTTTTCTGCCTGCACCTTTTGCCGATTCTGTGCCATCTGTAGAGTCTCCTTTAGAACCTTGAGAAACTTCTGACTCTCTACTATCCAGTGCTTGGCCTTGGGAGCCTAGTTGTCTCCAATAAACAGGTCAATCAAAGTGGGAGCATCATACCCATATAATGCTCTGAATGGGGTCATACCTATGGACATGTAGAAGGTAGTGTTGTAACGGTGCTCTCCAAGATGTAACCACCTTACCCACGCTCTCTGTTGTCCACTCACATAGTTCCTCAAATAGCCCTCTACCCACTTGTTGACTTTCTCCGTCTTCCCATCTTTCTGGGGGTGGTAACTGGTGCTAGGTGTCAACTCTGTCCCCACCAATCTGAGTACCTCCCGCCAAAATATGCTGATGAATTGACTGTCTCTGTCGTTGACTATACTTTGTGGCAACCCGTGAAGTCTGAAAATCTCTCTGAAGAATAGCTCGGCTACCTGCACTGCGCTGTAGTCGATAGGAATCGCGAAGAAATGCGCAAACTTGTCAATTAAATCTGAGTGCACTAAGCTTCAGAGCCAAAGAACTTGTTCGTGGTAGCTAGGTGGAAGGGCCTACCGTAAGAATTGACCAAGTTTATCTTGGACCAGTTGATTCATTACTGGATTTGTCGACCATTACATAAATACAGTCCTTACCCTGAGCCTAGGGTAGGCCTATAATGAAGTCCATGGATATACTTTTCCATTTCTGCTCCGAAATGGGAAGTGGCTGAAGTAACCTTGCTGGAAGTGTCTGCTTTGACTTGTTCTGCTGACAAGTCACACACTCACTGATATGTCTCACCACATCCTGCTTGAGGCCCTTCTAAGAGAATCTCTCCCTGATCTGCCTGCAATTTTTGAAGAACCCATGATGGCCTGCTAATGGAGAGTCGTGTACTGCTGCCAAAATCTTCTTTTTGAGACATGATCCGGGCACTAGGTAGACTCGGTCTTTATAGAAGATGACTTTGTCTATGACTTTGTACCTGTCCGTCCAATAACTCACAAGCGAACTTATCCTTGGAATATTCCACTAACAAGTGTGATTTCCAATCTGCTGAAATCTCCATCAATGAACAAGCTGCTGGTCTCCTAGATAGTGCGTTTGCCACAATTTTTTTCTTCCCCTTGACATACTCTATGTCAAAATCAAAGGCCTGGACCTTTGTCACCCACTTCTGCTGATGTTCGCTCAGATACTTCTGCTCAAATAAGTACTTCAAACTATTATGGTTTGTCTTGACCACATATTTGCTTCCCACCAAGTATTGCCTGAATTTGGTCAAAGCATGCATGATTGCAAGCATCTTCTTGTCATAGATCGAATACAGCCTCTCAGGCTGACTGAGCTTCCTGATCTCAAATACAATGGGGTGTCCCCTCTGCATCAACACTGCTCCGATCCCCTCTCCTGATGCATCACACTCCAAAACAAATGGTAGCGTGAAATCGGGCAATGCTAGTACTGGGCACATGCCCATGACTTCCTTCATATGCTCAAATGCCTTTTGTGACTCATCTGTCCAGATGAAGGCTCCCTGTCTGGTGAGGTTGGTGAGTGGTGCCCCCAACTGTGCAAAACCACCCTTCACGAACCTCCTGTAATAGTTCCACAACCCAAAAAAACTCCTCAACTCTGTCACATTCTTGGGCGTTGGCCAATCCAAAGTGGCCCTGATCTTCTCCTGGTGCACCTGTACCCCTTGTGTGCTGATAATGTGGCCCAAGTATAATAGCTCTGTCATGCCAAACTCACACTTTGACTCCTTGGGATATAATGATTGTGACTCCATATTGCTGAGTGCCTCATCCAAATGCTTCAGATGCTCCTCCCATGTCTTGCTGTATATCAAAATGTCGTCAAAGAACACCAATATCGATTTCCTTAAGTGATCTCAAAATATATGGTTCATGCAAGATTGAAATGTGGCTGGTGCATTGGTTAGCCCAAATGGCATAACCAGGAACTCAAAGTGTCCATAGTGGCATTTGAATGCTGTCTTCTCTAAATCCTGCTCTCGATTGTTGCTCTGATGATACCCGGAGCGTAAGTCAATCTTAGAGAAGAAAACTTCTCCATGCAGTTCGTCCATTAACTCGTCAATGCGTGGGATAGGATACCGGTTTTTGATGGTCTTCTTGTTCAAAGCATGGTAATCTATACACATCCTCATGGTACCATCCTTCTTCAGGACTAAGACAACTGAAGAAGCGAATGGACTACTGTTGGGTTTGATGTGTCCCATCGCTAGCAATTCCTTGATTGCTTTTTCTATCTTATTCTTGAACCTCCTAGGATGACGATAGGGTGCTGTTATCACGGGTTTTGCACCCTCCTCCATCTCAATGGTGTGCTCAAACCCTCTGTTTGGGGTCTCCCTGGCGGAATCAGACTAAAAACTCGATGATGCTGACTCAACAAAGCTTGATCTCTGTCTGATACTGCTGTTGGCTGATTGAATCCCTCCGCGTGGTGATCATGCACTCTGCTACATATGCTACTTCCCCATGCCTGAAGATCCTCTCCAACCTCTTCGTCGACACTGTCCCGGGTGCCCTTGTCGACATACCCCTCAGTACAATCTTCTTCCCCTCACTGTCTCTGAACCCCATCTCAAGGGTTTGGTAGTTTGTAGAAATCTTGCCCAAGGTGATCAACCATTAGACTTCCAACACCACATTTGTGTCAGAGAGGTCAACTACATAAAATGTATCTCTCATCATTCATGGTGTAGTTACCTAACTTTACCTCCAAGTTTGGAACTCTGTCCAAACATTCCACTGTGTGGCCTTTTGCTACTGCAACATCAAATCCCTCAAACTCCTCTTTTTGTAGTGCTCTCCTAGCTACCAATGTAGCATCAATGAAGTTGTGGGTTGCCCCACCATCTACCAACTCACTGGCCCACTGTCCCTGAATAGTCCCTCTGATCCTGAGGGTGTCATACCTAGGGACTCCAGAAAGGGTCGTTATGACTCCTCCCTTTGATGGTGCTCGTCTCTTAGTCTTCTTGTGAGGCTGAGGCTCTATCAGTGGTTGGGCCCCTACCAATGTCGGTGGTCTTCGTGGAGGCTGCTCCTCCTCTGAGCTGCTGGACTCACTGTCCTGTGCTTGATTGCCTTGTTCCTCCTCATCACTGTCTGCTGCAACCTCAATGTAGTGGATTTCTCCCTTGCCCATGCACTTGTGGCCGAGGACCCATGGGTCTTTGCAGGTGAAGCATAGCTTCTTCCTCATAAGCTCACGCCTCGTATCATCATCCAACTTCTCCTTACCCTTCCACTCTCTCTGAAATGGTTTCCTATCCTGGTCCTTCTGTGGCACAAAGGGTTTGGAAAAAGTTTTGGTTTTCGGCATTGAGTCTGCTAGATCTCTAGTGCGTAGGATGGCATCCTGTAGTGTGCGAGGTCTGTAGTCCTTCACCCATCCTCTCAAGGGTTCTGTGAAACCCTTTGTGAAAAGCATGATCGGTCTAGGCTTTGAAATATCTGTCACTACTATGACTACCCACTGAAACTTTGTGATGAATGCCTCAAGTGTGCCAGTTTGTCTCAATTGGGCTAAATCCCTGAAGTGGATCTTTGGATCCCTCATGTAAAGCCTGTCCATGAGCCTCTCCGTGAACTCCCTATATGAAGTGATGTGACTGTGACCCAACGTCACCAGTCGATGATACCACCACTCGTGTGCCTCTCCCTCTAAATGCAAGGTAGCGAAATTGATGGCCTCCGTTTCTATCATCTAGTTGAGCTTGTAGTACATGTCTAGTTTCTGTACCCAAGCTCTGGCAGTACATTGGGATGAACCGTTGAAAGAAGGTATAGTAAGTTTACCTACTTTCCTCACGAAATCTATGTTCTTCCCCTGCGGATGCTGTTGCTGTCCTCCCCTTTGAGGATCTCTATGACAGTTTTTGAGTCCGAGTCCACAATACTCTACTAAAGTCATGCCTTGATGGAATTCTGGTCCCAACGCTGCATACTCTCTCCTGTACTCAGAAATATCCTTTGCCTGTGTGGTCGGCCTCTGTGCTACTGGCAGTGCCCTCTGAAAGCTAGGGAATAGTGGTATGGGAATCCTACTCGCTGATGTGTAGGTGCGAGTAGGTGAATGGTGTCTACTACCTGTTCCTGAATTCCCCTGTGCTGCATGGGGGACATGTGTTGCTGGAATGTTCCCTATAGCCAACCTGTCTGCCATTTGCGCTAGAGACTGAGTCATGGCCTGCTGACTAATCACCGGATTGTTAAGAACCTGCATGAAGGCTGCTTCTGGGTCCATGGGTGTTTTGCCACTACCTTCTGGCCTTTCATATCAGTTGCCCATCATCCTTTCTGGCTCAAACTCTGCCTCACGCTCTGCCCTTCGTTCTACTTCCCGCTATGCCTCTTCCTCTTCCTCTGAACTGTGAGGAAAGGGGAGAAATCCGACCTGGGACCTCTCCGTTCCCTGCATCTACTGTAAGTGACAAATTCGTCACCTATGTGCTCACGACCCTCTGGTTTCTTTGTCGAATTCATCAAAATTTTAGTCACAGGTTAGTAGGACTAAAGCTTTGATACCATTGTAATATCCCTAGATCCGCAGATATGGAGATTAACCTCAACTGTTGACTATCCGCAGCCAAAACTGATACTCTTTGCGATTCTGGATGCAGTTAAGGGTTTCTGATTGAGTTTTAGGTCGGATTCTGAATGTGTTTTCTTGTGTTTACCAATGTGTAACATACATGCAATAGATTTGGATCAAAAAACAATTGCCACAACTACTATTAAGAATAATAATGGAAAGTACAATATTGCATGCAGGAAAATAAATGGAATCTCTCAGCTAGATCAAGACTAGATTGATCTTAGCTGGAATACAATCGAAATACTAAATCAAAATACCTGGAAAGAAGATGATCGTTGGATCAGTGGATGAGAAGGAAGAACTGCTGCATGCAACCCCGAAACTGCTGCATGCAACCCCGAA
Organism: Picea sitchensis; assembly: GCA_010110895.2. NCBI lineage: Eukaryota > Viridiplantae > Streptophyta > Pinopsida > Pinales > Pinaceae > Picea > Picea sitchensis. Next base: position 76,711 of record SNQJ01S0022030.1, on the reverse strand, counting down.
ATTGCTGCATGGATCCGACAACCCACACGACAATTGCTGCAAAGACTGGAATGTTCGCCCTGGTGGCTAAACTCCTCTGATAACCCTGAAATCTGTCTCAACTGGATCGCCCTATCCTCAAACAGCCTCTCACTGACTGCTAACCTGAACATCTACCCTCTGCTGATCTGTACGAACCCTGGATGGGCTCCCCTGGGGGGCTTGTGCACCTCCTAGGCTCTACTGTTGTGCCCTAGTGATTCCATCATCAAAAACTGGCTATCAGTGTCTCAAACTATGTGCCCTAGCCTCCTCTGAACTGGGTCAGGAGGGATTTCCCGAATCCGGTCTGGTGATCTCTCTGGGGCCCTGACTAAGCCATCACAAGTGCTGTGTCCTCAATGGTTGTATAATGCGCCCTGGATGATTCCTTCGACAGAATCTCTCAAGAAGTATCTCAAAAGAAGTGCCATGCCTTCACCTCAAATGGGTTGGAAGGAAATCTCTGGATTCTCCCTGGTCGAGACAGGCTAAACCTCTGAGTCTCTCAACCCTCAAGCCCTCACCCTGCTGAAGTGTGCCTTGGCTGACTGGATCTGTAAAACTGCTGTTGAATACCGATGAAGAATCTGTATAATCCTTCCGGTGACTAGGGTGTGTCTCTCAACACCGAAATCAACCAACTGGTGTCTTCCTCCTGAAATCCACAATCCTCCACTGATTCGCCTGAACCTCTGTGTTTTCTCCTCAGAGCTCAATTCTCAAATCATAATCTGCAATATTGATCAATTAGGTCGCTTTTCTCCATCATATACTCTCTCAAACCCTAATTCTTCGTTGACCTCTATATTTAGCCTCTTTCTCTTAAGCAACCTCTATATTTGGCTTTTTCCCACTTTTCACTTAATGTCACTATCAAAATATAACATTCCCTAGTGAAATGACATCAAATGACCCTTTTCCCCTGTTTCTTCCTGGTTATAATCTAAAAGGGGATGTTTAGACTACTAAACCTTTGATCCGGATTTAGGTGCGGAACGAATTGATTAACAGTTTGAATACAATAAACAAAGAGATATGAAGAACAACACAGATATTCAGTGAACAATATCTTCTATTGAATAAATTAAATAGGCTAAAATTGTAAAATTGCAGAATTGAAACACTTGCTTGAATGGTGGTAGCTATCTTTGAGAAGAGATGTGGCTGCTACACGCATCCGTTTGAGCAGAAAATCATTACAATGAGGGTCCAGAGGCCTTTTTAACACTACTCATGAATGCCAAAACCCTAGACATCCAAAAACCTAACCCTAAGGGATGAAACGCCAAAAGTTATGTGGGCCCCTATGGGTAAGTTGGTACCTCAACTTCTCGGGGTCGTAACTTTTGCATACGACCTCCGTTTTAGGCGCGTGATAGCCCGTTGGAAAGGTCTTCAGAGAAATACACATTATGTAATGTTCCCAAGCCAAGATGCCAAGAACATCACGGTTTTGGTGCATTTTTAAACTTTAACTGAGTGTGGTATTTCGTCAAACACTTTGCTGATTTACTTGTTTGTATGTGTTTACTTGCAGGTTGACCTCTTGATTTCGGCCTTAGGGTTTATGTTCAATAATCACACATAGCTCTGAAGATACAATCAGTGAAAGTACACGATACACCAAATATGGAATCAATAACAAGATCTGACCTTTATTAATACAATGAGCAAGAACCTGGTACAAGACTCTGGCCGATCTGGAATGCTCAACAGATGGCTCCAATAACACAATAGAAGCTGCTACAAAATGCTCCAATAGAAGACTACAAGCCTCCAAACTTCAAAGGTTGAATACTCAATGAAGACCAATGCAAGAATAGATCTAAGCCGTATGAAGTGCCAAACCCCCAAGCTGGAAGATGCCACGCCCTGCTGGAAAACTGAATAGCCTCAACAATTCGGTCCTGCTGTCAAAGATGTCCAAACCCTCCTATGAATATGCCAAACTATAGACCGGGCAACTGCAAGAACAACTCAGGTGCTCAAATCTCCAAGATCCCTCTCAAACTCATGGATCTAGCCTCCCTCCAAGGAATGGTGCGCCCCCCTGGATGTCCGAAACCCTAGATAATTCGACTTAGCTGAAGAAGCCTCCAAATGAGTCCAATGAAGATGCCAAACTGTAGATCGGGATGTGTAGAGTCCCCTCCTGAAATATCAAACTGAAATACCAAGGAATGCTCCTCCAAATGCTGAATCCTGAAGTGGAGCTGCGCCCTCTTGAAAATTGTCAAACCCTACAATTTCGGCCCTGATGAAGGAGGCCTCCAAATGCCCTGAAACTCGCTAGAAAGGTAGATCGGGACACTGGAAGTCATTAGGTGAAGTCTCAGGGTCAGATCTGAAGTATAACCCCTCCAAACTGAATAGATCTGAATCTCAAAAATGCTCTCCTTCTCTCCAATTCGTCCAATGCATGCAATAAATCAAATGGCCCATGAAACTCCTCCGGAATGCACTAGATCTAATGGCCAAGACCCTGCAATGAAAACCCAGGTGCTAGAATTTGCCGAAGCCCTTCCAATCCCTTGGAACGAACTTCCCTCAAAGAATGGTGTGCCCCCCTTGCTGGAAACCCCCAATGATGCGCCCTCCTTCTCTTCTTGTGCCTGTGGCTGGTGTAGAACCCTCCTGCACTGAATAGATCCGAACTAGAATGGTGTGGAGGAGTATTGCATCCCCGATACCAAGCTTGGGACAAGCTAGGTGGAATCTTTCACCACCGAATCGTCCTCTAGGGTTTGTTAAGTCAAAACCCTCAAAACCCCCAAGGTATGGGCTCTCTAGCTAGAAGCCATATATCAAAATGATAATCATACATGAATGAATGAATAGAGGCCCTTGCCTCTTATTTATACTTCCTGCATGCCCTTGTCTCTCCAAAGTGACTTTTCTTTTTTAATTATTAATTAATTAATTAAATCACTTTAATTAATTAATT
>SNQJ01S0022030.1:59995-70352 GCA_010110895.2 Picea sitchensis | reverse complement strand
TTAATTAACTTATAGCTCAAAATACTCAAAATCATGGAAATCGTCGGAATGCAACGGAACCAAAGCCAACCTGTGCGGAATGGATCATAATGATGAAATGGGATGAGCGATGCAAGCCGGACCCCAAAATACCTCTCAATAATCTCTGTACTCGCTATAACCTCCATCTGGCTACTCTGGCCATCATAACCCTCTGTATTGTAATGATGTCCCAAAGTGGGGACATTACACATTACACTGTCAAACTTTGTCTCCGTCTATAGCTTGATTGTGGCGAGCCAAAAAAGTACTGTTTAGGGCTCCAAAACGGCCTTGGAAGTACAACAAGATGCGCTGACATGAAAACATACAAAATAAACCAGTTGGATTATGTGAGAGGCCACCAGTATCCTCCTGGAAGATGTGTAGGGCTTCAAACAGCCCCAAAAGTGTAGAACCCACAATTACAAAGAAGTACAAAAGAATGTGCTGAACTAAAAACTGACAAGAGGAGCCAGTTGGAATAGGTGGGTGGCCACCAATATTCACCTGGATCAGCCTTCCTCTCTGGAGCTCCTACTCGGAAAGGGACATTACAGTTGGGCTTAAATTATCAGTTAATATTGACTCAAAACCAGCTAATGAGTTAGTGTACAAATAGTTGTTGGGCAACTTGATAGATCTTATATCAACAAAGTTCGATTCAAGTTTTGCACTTTGCTATGTTTTGAGGTTTATGATAGAGTTCCAAATGCTGAACACTGGAGTGCAGCCAATAAGGTTTTCAGGTATGTACAAGGAACTTCTGAGTATGGTATATGGCATGGTAGAGAGGAGAATTTCTAGTTGATAGTATTYGTAAATTTTGATTGGGCAAGAGTTGACAATAAAAAATCTACTWTAGGGTATGTTTTCAGTGTTGGTATAGGTGTTGTTTCTTGTAAAAGCAACAGACTATGGCACTCTCTTCTTCTGAAGTATATAAGGCAACAATAAATTCAGCGTGTAACAAAGTTGTGAGACTCAGACTTTGTGAAAATATGGYCAGCTTTGGGTTCAGCGACTTGAAAAAACTCCTCGGCTTGACAAAACTTGGCTAAAGACTTGACGGATCTCTACAAATAAAAAARGACTCAAAATACAGGGAATTTTGTGCAAAAAAAATAACATTGACATTTGAATCCATAAAATCTATAAAACAGCTGTTTGAGTTGAGTTGGTGAGTTTTGAGGCGAGATTGGCGAGTCTTTGGCAAGTTTGGTGAGTTTTTGACCAGCTGGTGAGTCTTCAAACGAGTCTAGGGCAAGTACTCGTCCTAGGAAAGAGTTGAAAAAAACCTGTGAAGAGTCATGAGTCTTCCACGAGTCTCACAATACTGGCATGTGAGGCAGTGTGGTTGAGGAGAATATTTGCTGATTTGCAAGCAGAACAATCTGGCACAACTATACTTTACCATGACAATCTTGTGTGGTGGAATTTGGCAAGGAATTCAGTGTTGCATGAGCAGCTAATGCATGTGGAGGCTCACTGTCATTATATTCTGCAGCTTGTGGAGAGTCGAGAGATTGAGCTGCAATATTGTGAAATTTAGGAGCAGACTGTGGACATTTTTACCATGCCTCTCAGTCCAAATAAGTGTATATTGTTTAGAGATAAGCTTGGTATAAGAATTAAGATAGTTAGATAGGGTTAATTAATCCAATGGTGATAATTATGATGTACATTATCATATATAGCCTAGTATTTTTGAGTAGTAATACATAAAGTGATTTATGAGTTAGGAGATTCTAGTCACATGGGTTATTTTGTTATGTAATGCTGGTTGCCATCGTGGTTCGTCTCTCTCACAGGACACGAGTTTTATATCTCTTTTGTTATTGAATAATAAACAATCATCTTTCTTTCTGCAAGATCATGTTACATTGTGTGTTGCAGTAAATGTTAAATATTGAATAGTGTATCACCCTGTACATGGTGGGTCTTGTAATACAATTTTTATAATTATATTTAAAAGATTGCTGTTTATTTTTTTATGTCAGTTTGCCTTTGTATTTTGCACTCTGTAGACAAAGGTATATCAGGCAATTTTGTTGAGTCTAAACTTAGATGTATAGCCAAACCAGGCAACTATATTGAACTAAAAGTCTTCCATATGTCCCTTTTTGTTTCTAAATGTTCAATTTTGTTATGAGTAAATATGTTATCCAGTTTTACATATTTGACATCTCTTTTAGCTTCAGTACAATAGTCATCCTTTCCCATGCTTGTAAATTATGAATCTGTTCATAAGAATATTTTGACTAGCTGTTTTGTCAACTTAATATTCATCAAAATCTTGGTTTACAACACGTTCTTTTTAATGGTAACTTCGACTGTGCTCTTCATCCAAGTACATAAGGTCCTTTTATCATTCTGGGATTGCACTCGCAACATCATTCTGTTCTATCTGTTTGCCAATATATTGATACAACAATCTAATGGGCTGTAGGGCTTTATTGATGAATATGCTATGTGATCTACAGCTCCGCCTAGAAGATGCTGTTGAAAGTGAGGATTTTGAGGAGGCTGCTAGGTTAAAATTGCTTATTGAAGAAAGAATGGCATATGACACTGCTGGTGAATTCATGAATCAACTAACGGTAAGAGACTTTAAGAATTCCAGGTTTGAACCTTTTGTTTAATCAAATGAATGCTGATTTAGGCACTTTATGCAATGATGTTCACAGAAAGCAATACAGGAAGAACGCTATCGGGATGCAGCACATTTCTGGAAAGACACTGGTGCTGGATTGGTAAGCTGTTGTTTTTGTTAATCACTAGTAGAACCTGGATAAGCATGAAAATCCAAGAAACAGATGCAGCCTCAACCTCTTCTTGTATACTTTAGGAAAAGTGAAAAGGGGATTTCCCAAGATTGCATGACAGACTCAGATGTTTAATTCACTTGGGTGATTTACCTATAATGTCACTCAGATGAGCTGAAGCCTGATATTATAGCCATTTTCTCTTGTAACCTGCTCATGAAGGTTGTTTGTCGATTCTTCAATGTCTTCTTATGTCGCATTGCTTGAGTAGCTTCATTAGGTTCCTCAGTTTCTTAGTTTACAACTACTATTCCATTGTTTTTTCGCATCATTCTGTCATGTTCATTATTTTCCATTTCTGTGATGGAAGCCTGCATTCTAGGAGAAGGGACAAAATTCACTTCCAAGATGATAATAGGAGACAGATACAGTGGAAGAATTTTACCTAATATAAGGTGGGTATTCTCTAAAGAGAATTTCTAAATTCTAACAGCTTTGCTAGCTGTCACTTGTAGGGCAAGCACACACCCATGTTTTTTAAACCACAACATAAAAAATGTTATTTATTTTACGAGTACACAAGTTGCTGGCTGAAAGAGATGTGATATAGGGAAGCATCCATGGATTTTTGCCTTAGCCACCGACTGCTTGGGCTTCTTATATGTGGTTCACAGCCAAGCCTTGAATTGCAATGCAATATAATTGTCAGTGCTTAACAACGATGGCATCCATATTAAAATCTAATATTTGCTATGTTTCAGGTTTATATTAATGTTGAAACCTGAGACAAGATGTGAAAATCAATCAAAGCTATGTTCCAATGAAATAGAAATAAACAAAACTTTTAGATTTGTGATTGCTGGCATGAAACTAGGAGACAAACTTCCATGGTGACATGTTTTGATGAAGAGGACCGTGACTTTTGTCACTAGTCCTTATCTTGAACTAGGAATTAGGATAAAAACATACCATTAAGGTTTTGCATGACAAGTAATGGAAACTTTCACAAGATTATTTGATACTTTGGCATTAACCAAGACAAAAGCATGGGTGCCAACAAGAGGAAGACCCCTAATCCATGCCATGAAAATACAAGTAATTGCCCACGTCACATGTGTAGCCTCTACAATCCTTAATCCAACTCTCTTAGATTTCTCCAATTTAGGATGTCTATCTTCCTTATCCACAAGATCTTCTTAGGAAGTTTGAAGTAGCTTATGCTGGCATTATGTTACCCCCCATTTCTAGGGGTAACTAAGGATATGATGTCTCGAGGCCTGCAGGTTGCAGACATGGAGTGTCGAAAGCTAGATGAGCGGACATAGCCCCTCTTCTCACCACACATCACCACCGATCGACAATAGCAACGTCCACCACACCGGCTTGGCCCACAGAGGACAACATGTCTTGCTTCATGGGGTAACAAGTCTCGTCTTGTGGTGAGTGTCATTTTAATAATTGAAGCATTTGAGCATGTTGTAAAGGGTCCTTTCTTGATTTTGAAAACGCTTGCTTGGAAATTATTCCTCTTGCCTCATTTCACCTTGGTGGTTGACATGTTTTCCTAGTAAGTGGGTCACCCTCGGGAAAAGGGTTGCTGCTAAGGGGGTTCCTTGAAAGGTCATCATACCATTGCCATCCATACTTATCACTTTCCACTCTTATTCCCCTTCGTTTCCTCATCTTTTGGGTTTTCGAGCTTATTGACCCAAGAAGGGCTTGTACCTCATTTCATGGGAAGAAGGGGCTAAAGGCCCAGAGGGTTTGTGGCTGGCAAAAGATAAAAGCCATACATTATCCTTTAGATGCTCGCCCTAAGGTCCTGAGAGCAATGAAACACTTCTCCAAAAAATTCAAGGACCCGTAAAAAGAAAAACACATAATTAAATAAATGTCCTTCTTGTTGAGGGAATGCATTTTGCGGTGTCTTTTACTTTCGTTGCACATGGCACTCAATGTATTCTTAGCTTCAAGTGGCATTGCTGTGCTCCTTACTTTCCATTGCACATAGTAGTTATTGCTTTGGACCATAATCAATTAATGACAAATAAAAGGATTGGAAAAATGTTGCATTGTAAATGAGGATGCAACACACCCTCTACAAAGGCACCTATAAATGAGACAATATGAGCCCTTGTATGTCAAGAAACCCCATGCCCAAAAGTCATACCCGCATCCACCTCATACTCTTTTGCATGACTTAGAGAGGGTCTTCTTGGGAAACACTCCTTGACTTGGGGATTGATCTACCCAATAGGGCACCATGATAACCCTACCATACTTAAAATTTGGCAAGTTGTATAAGGTTTTTGAGCATTTATTTAATTTGAAAAGGGGGGATTTAATGCACATGTTTGGGTGGTTCTTTTATTAAATATGGCTTACTTGGCATGATACATGTGACTTGTGGACCCTTGGAGGGTGTACTTGTTTGTCTTTGCAGGACCTTGCTAGGTGTAAGCTTTTCCATGGAGGGACTAGGTCACTTGGACCTTCACAAGGGCTTGAAGCCCACAGGATGATTGATGTGCCCTCACTCATTGCACACTTGAGAAGATGAACGTTGCCTTTGGAGGCATTTGGACAACATGGGACCATGACATTGTGGCCCCTTGCACCTAAATGTTGGCCTTGGGAGGCCTAGGACGTCATACCCTAGCCCTTGATGTCACCTTGAATGATGGGGTTATGATGGGGTTTGATGGTTCTAGTGATGATGTGATGTGGTTTGATGGAAAGAGATGCATTACTTGTCACTCTATCCCATGATGAGATGACACATGGCCTTTGGAGGCCAAATGATCTTCACTTGGAGGCTCAACGTCTCATTTTGAGGCCTAGCGTCACCCTTTAGGGCATGATGTCATCATCATTAGGGCTTTATTTTATGTAAATTTTAATTTTGCAAATTGTAAAGGCAAATAGAGGAGGTCGCCCTCCTAATTTGTTGTTGACTTTTAAAGTGGACAAATTGGTTTTAGGTGACCTCATATAAATAGAGGTCACCTCACTTTCATTTTATCGTTATGTTTTGAGAATTACATAAGCTATTGGCTGAAATTTTTTCCCTACTTGGGCAATTCGCCCTACCTTGTCTCTTGTGCTTTTGGATGCTTCTACTTGTCTATTGGTGAAGGAAGGCTAGCGCCATCTCTTGATGCTTGTTTCTTGGCAATTGTGGTGGAATATTCTTGATAAGTAAGGGTTTTTAACTTTTTCATGCTATCTTTTAGATTAGTTAAGAAATTTCCGCAATTTGTATGTTTTTTTTTTCTGATTTCAAGGTTAATTTGTCAAACCCTTGGAGGAGTATAAGGGCATATACCCTCCATCAAGGTCTATCTTTGTTGTCATTGAAAAGTCTATTTTGCAAAGGTTGCTACAAGGAGTAAAAGGGCTTACACCCTTGTAGATTTACCTTGCCAAGGTTTGTTTGCTCTAGGGAGTAAAAGGGCTTACACCCCTAGAGAAGTAATAAACCCTAGCTCATAAACAAGAGACTCCATAGCCCAATTGATAAGGCACTAATATTTTGCATTGGAGATTGAATATTATGCATTGGTAAACGTGATATCAAGGAGATTGAATTGTTTAAGTTTGAAATTTGATTTTACATGCTTTAAGCTACATTGTGCCCTAAGGGCGTCTTGATTAGCCATGTAATCTAATTGCTGTAATAAACTTTATGCTACAGCCAATAGGGCTTTAGCAAAACCATCCTCTTTCACTCTTTTACTCACTATTGTACCGTTGAAATTCACTTGTAAGCCTTGGCAATTATTCTACTGGTTATAAGCTATTGTTTGGGTGGTTTACTTGTCGATTTTAGTGGCTGGAGTTTGCTTCTGTAGCAAAAGTTTGCTACAGCCATAAGGCTGTTACAAATCTTGCTGATAACACTTACTAACAGCCATCTAATTGCTATCAAAGTGTTGCTCTAATCATTAGAAGTTTATCTACTTGTTATTAGCTTTATTTCCAACATATTGCACTTGATTTTGATGATATTATTTGCAGCTCTTATACTCTTATACTACTGATATATATATTTCCATACTGCTGCAATTTGGGACAGCAAAGTTTTTTTCTGATTCCCCTTTGGTTTTGAGGCTTAAATCTATCATATATTGTCTTGTTCCGGGCAGGTTTAACTTTGTTTTGCAGGTACACTATCTTGGCAACCAATTACCATCTCACGAGACTCATTCTTAAGCCTCATTTCCACTCTTGACCTTGACCTATAGGAGCATTTTTCATCTCTTCTCACTTTCCATTGCAATCACCCCTAGGGTCTCCCGGGAAGCCTCCCTTGTGTTGGATTTATCCTTCACTAAAACGAGGGGGAACATCTATTGAGGTGACAATGATAGTTGTTCCCAGTTGTGTCACACTTTCCGTGGATTGAGTTGGGCATTGCCCAAACTACAGATTTTGCGATAACATTTTTGGTGCCGTTGCCAGGGACAATTTTGAATTCTTTTCCGACCCATAACGACATTTGGCAAGTCTTTCCCAAAGCCTTTTCCATAGCTTGCTTGGTGACTCCATTTGAGGGAAGTTCTCTTTTCATTTTTGATGAATTTCATGTAAGTTTATTTGGCGACTCCATTGAGGTATTATCCTAAGTAATGGAAGCATGTCTCTGTGGCGCTTTCATGAGGCATACAGAGCTTTGGACATTGATTCCGTTTATTGGTATCCAAACAAATGCCTGATGAGATGGTTAGACCATATCCCTAAGTTTGATGGTGATCCATTTTCGGCCATTGCACATATTGTCGAGTTTACTGAATTTATTTTATGGCTGGGTATAGAACATGAAGATGTGATAGTACGGTTATTTCTCTTGTCGCTTGAGGAGAAACAAAGAGACTGGATCAGGCATTCTTGCAAACCTAAAAGTATATCTTCTTCAACGGTCCTTATTTGAGAATTCTTTGAGTATTGGGGCCCTAGAACTTAGAAATTTGAAGATATTATTCAAGACCTTGAAGAGGCCTTTTTGAGACAAGGTCTTCCCTTGGACCCTATTGAAGATTTGAGGGAAACGCTTCTTCAAAGGCCTATTGAGAACACAATTGGGGAACAAAAGGCTGAGGATGATGATGAGAAAGTTTCGATGCTCTCAAGGAAAACATAGAAGAAGACAATGAGTTTTGTGAACAGTTACTAGAGCACTGCCATAGTAAAGAGTTCTTGGTCAGGTTCTGCATGCAAAGAAGAGAAGAGTACAACACTATCCGTCAAAATTATGAGGAGCCTACCTAAGATGTAGCATGAAGAATTTTGAGGCTCTTTAGGCATCCGACACAGGTCTGTTTTAGGACTGTTTAAAGGTCATGAAAAAGTCTGTTTTCTCACTGATTTTAGATTGCCTTAAGAACTGATTTCAGGCTCATTTAATGCTACTGTTTCAAGGTTAGTTTAAGTAAAGTTTTGCTGTCCCAAATTTGACTTTCAACAACCATTAAAAACATGAAATACACCTCTGATTTTTTACACTTTAAATGCTGATAATAAACATGCACACCACAGAAATTAACACAAGTATTTTTGATCAACATGACCCTGGAAAACCCCCCAAGGGGAAAACCAGTGAAGAGGAAATTTATTATGGAACTTGAAGGGAAAATATTACAGCAGAGAAAACTGGTTGCTACAGCCAACTTATCTCAAGTTTAGCAGCCATATTCCTCCTTGAAAGTCGTGCCCTCTTCCTAGGAAAATGTGCCCAACTCAAGGTAAGTAGTGCACTGTGCCTTCTCCTTGGAATCCATGCCCTTCTTCATGCAAGTGTGCCCTCTTCAAGTAAGTGCGCCCTCTTCTCAAGTTCACCCTCTTCAAGCAAGTGCACTCTCTTCTCAAGTGCGCCCTCTTCTCTTCTCCAAAACTTCTCTGGTCCTCTTCTCTTCACCTCCTCTCAAGATGAACAATGCACCCCCCTCTTCCCTCCTCTTTTGCTTTTGTTCTTCTCATAAGCCTAACCTAGGAATCAAAGGCTAGGATTAGATCTTAGCCATCCAAGATCAAGGGTGGAGATTAAATCTCCCCCTTCACTTAAGTTCCCTAAGTCTGTTTAGCATTTATGAGCTCATAAAGTGACTTTGACTTTACAACATAAAGTTAAGTGAGGGAGGGGTACTTTTCCCCCTTTAGTGTTAGGCACATCAATAACACTAGGGGACCACTTCCCAAGGTACCAAAAGTTAACACTCCCTCTTAACAAGGAAATTGTTTTTCACCACTCCCATCTTGTCTCTGAAGTAGACATGCTTGCCCCTTGGCAAAGACTTCGTGAGAGTGTCAACAATCTGCTCATCAACAGATATGTACTCAAAGGTGAACTGCTCCTTTCTGAACCCAATCACGGATGAAGTGTTATTTGATCTTTATGTGCTTTGACCTGAAAGACTGGATTCTCAGAGAGTTTGATACAACTCTGATTATCACAGTAAATCACTATAGGCCTCAACTCATGACGAAATAGACCAACCAATAACTTGCGAAGCCAAATAGCCTTGCAGCGGGCCTGACTAGCTGCCATATACTCTGCCTCAGTAGAACTCAGTGCCATTGACTTCTGTTTTTGGCTGTGTTGCCGTCCTTATACACACTTGCAGACGTGAGCTAAGTCCGACTCACTTAGTGTGTCCTTGGAGGCATAATGCCTAGGTTCACAGCCCACGTTGTCACTTTGACCGGAACCTCTTTCGTCTAGGCTTACTCCTAGGGAAGCCAAAGGGGGTAGACCTTAGTTACTAGATATGTTAAAGTTAAGTTCTAGGAGTTAGTTTTAATTTCTTAAGGTTAGAGGGGATCTATCCTATGATGCTAAGGCAACAATGCAATGTGCAAGGGTTAGCATGAAAAGCAAGCCTTTTCCCTAGGTCAACTAAGACTAGTGCCTAGAAAATGGGCAAGGGGTCAACTATGTTCAAGGGTGGTTCTTTACAAAAGATTACAAATTACTTACAAGTTTACAAAAGAATAAATTAAACCAATGAAAGAATACCATATACAACTACTTACAATAAAGAATGTTAAGATATAAATCATACAAAGCAAGCTAACCACGTTTTACTTCTTATGTGTGTAGGATATCAAAAGACTAGAGCATTACGTCATATCACCACATTTAAGAGATCATTATCAACACATCATTATCATCATGAGCAAGACCAACAACAACCTAAGAGGATTTAGAAGACTTAGCACAAATGTTGTTAAGATTATCAAAGATGATCCACACTCTTAATTATTAAACCCCCAAGTATTCTATTAGGTTTGGTCTAGGGTTTAATTATTAGGCTTTCTTAAGATTTATCAACGTTTTATTTAGCTTTCATCGAAGCCTCCTCCTCCTATTGCCAAATAATTGCTGGATGCTCAAGATAGTATGGCAACGAGGCCAACCCTAGCAGAACCAGTCAACCCAAAACAAGAGTACTTCCCGGAGAGGACACACACCTGGTGCACCACGGGGCAGTCCCCTGCCACTACCCTCCGTTGTTTTCCTCAAGCCCCGTTTTAGATGGTGAAGATGGTGGTCTAAGGTACCCTAAATAGTCTATTAA
>SNQJ01S0022030.1:21692-57801 GCA_010110895.2 Picea sitchensis | reverse complement strand
CTAGGGTAGAGAAACAATCTCAAACCAATAAAAACGAATTTTCATTGGAGAGACCAAAAGGGGGGCGTAACTCTCTTGGAGAGTGCTCCACAAGGTCAAAAAAAAATAAAAATGAAGGGATGAGTGAGGTGGAGTGAGTGGGGTCACCTCTAGGGGTGATGTAGAGGTCAAATGAAGTAAAATCTCAAGAGAGGGGGCCACACTCAAGTCACAAATTAATTAAAAAAAAGGAAAAACGTCAATCCCCCTAGGGGGGCGTAACTTTTGAGTGTGGAGGTGGTGTAAGGGGTTAGACAAGGTTGAAAAAGGTTGGGAGGCTAAAGTTATGCTTAGGGGGTCTCTCTCTAACCATCATTTCACCTTTTCATATCCTCTAACTCATTATTACAATTTTTACATTCTGCCATGTTTGGACTTTAGCAATTAAAATTGTTGTTTTAGACTGACTGACACTCCGGGTGGACAAACCCATGGCTAAAGTTGTCTGACCGAGTTGAAACTTGGTCCATGGATGTAGGGGGTGCTATTCCATTTCTTTTGAGCACAAATACCCCTATCAAAAGTCCAAAGACCTAGTGTTTACAATTATTACTCAAAAATGATTAATTAATTAAATAATTAAACCTCCAAACTTAGGGAAATTTAATTAAAAAATAATTAATTAAAAAAAACTAACTTAGACTCGACGAAATTCCGCAAAACTTTCTAAGATGTCTTGCATGGTCATTTACAATAATTCCCTATAATAGTTACCAAAACATAAGCCCACTGGAACGCCGTTCACCACTTTGGAGGAATTATTGCAAGTGTGAGGGAAAAACTCAAGGGAAATCAACCAAGCTAAAAGCCTAATTGGTATCCTGAGGATAAAAAACCCTCGGTGAAAGGAACTCTCCCAGTGAACCGATCCCAAGGTAACTGACCTAGACATGACTCATGCAGACCTATTACATTATTAACCCACACAGGGGTGTGGAAATTTCAATTACAAAAACAAGTGCTGGGGCCAAACATGCCCTGTAGAACCAAAGTCTTCGACAAATGAGCATCTGATGATGCATCTCTTCATGGCACATGGAGTTGACCACCGGTGCTAAATGGGTGGTCAACAGGCTGAACCAGGAAACAACTGCTGACCCCAACCCGAAACAACACCCTGAAGTGCTCTTCCTGTCAATTGCACATCGTGCCCAGTTTGAGTCTGGATAGCCAATCAACCTGACCCCATCACCTTTGACGTAGTCCAAACCATATTCCATTGACCCTACTATGTACCTCAAAACATGTTTTGTTGCTATCCAGTGCACTCTCCTAGGCTCCACCATATACAGACTGAGAGTGTTCATAGCAAAACAAATATCTGGTCTAGTGTTGACTAGATACATCAATGAACCAACCAACTGATGATATCACGTGGCATTCACCAACTTGGACTCAGAAGCACTAAGCTTCCTTCAGTTAGTGACCATAGGTGTCGACATGGGTCTACAATCCTCCATTTGGAATCTACTCAGAATATCCACTGCATACTTCCCCTGTCCCAGAAAGACGTGCCCATCCTCCTGCTAAACCTCCATCCCCAAGAAATAATGCATCAGTCCTATGTCCTTCATCTCAAATTCTGAAGCAAGACCCCTCTTGCAATCAACTATTAGCTCCTCCCCTCCAGTGATAAACAAGTCATCAAGATATATGATAAGAATGCGAGTATCCTCTCCAAAACAATGTAATAGAGATTCAGATCAACCTAATTCTTGTCAAAGCCCATTTGCAACAAGTAAGAGTCAATCCTGGAATACCAAGTTCGTGGAGCTTGCTTCAGACCATACAGTGCCTTTTTTAAAATACACACATGGGACTGTCTCCCAAACACCTCGAACCCCTGTGCCTGCTCAATGTATACCTCTTCCTCTATAAGACCTTTTAGAAATGTTGTCTTCACATCCATCCAATGGATCTTCCAACCCATCTCTGCGGCAATGGCCATAATACTCATGATGGAAGTATATCTCACAACTGGTGCGAATGTCTCATCATAGTCAATCCCCTCAACTTGTGAGAAACCTCTCACCACAAATCAAGCCTTGTGTTTCTCAATGCTGCCATCTGCAACATACTTAATCATGTACAACCACCTGGAAATCACATAGTACTCACATCCACCTAAGGAAATTGATGACATGGGCCCGCACACATCAGAGTGTATGAAATGAGGTATCCTAGTTGATCTACTGTCATTGCTCGGAATGACAGTCTTGGTGTACTTCCCATGAGAACACCCTCTGCAAACCTCCTGATGCTCAGTGATGAACTGTGGCAACCCTGTCACAATCTCCCTCAACACCCTCGGAGCTCCATGATGCAAGTGAGCCATCCTCCTATGCCACAACTCACACAATTGACTGTTGTTGCTGCTGCTACTAGCCGAATCATGTAATGGATGAAAGATGAGTTTGTATAGATTCCCCTCATAAGTCCCAATCACCCTGGCTGATGTGATATTGGACCCCTTAGGGTGAAGGAGGACCTATCCATCTCGGAAAGACACTTCAAATCCCCCATCCTCAATGGTGGAAACTGATATCAGGTTCTTCTTCAGCCCAGGGACATACAAGACATCCTTGAACACCATGGGTGGCCTCAACTCCCTCTAAAAGGAAACTGTGCCGTGCCCAACCGCCCTGACTATGGTGTTATTCCCAAGCACAATCTCCAATTTTACCCTCGACTTTGTAAGATCAGTAAAGTGCTCTCTAACTTCAGACATAAGCCTGGATGCTCCACTGTCAATGTCCCATACACTGGATGGTGTCTCATTTGTAGACCAACAGAGAAGAAAGGAAAACTCCCTCTCAAACTAAGAGGCGAACTCATCCACCTTAGCTGATGCTGTTGTACCACCCTACTTCTTCTTCCTGTTGGGACACTGTCCAACATAGTGCCCCATCTTGTTACAAGCAAAGCATTTAACTTTGTCCATATCCCTCTGCTGCTCACCTCCCTTCTGTTGCTGCTTGGCCCCACTCTTGGGACCCTTCTTGGTCTTCTTCTTTCCCTTTGCAGAAAGAGCAAGATCTTGATCATCATCCCCACCACGCTGCTGACTAGTAGATCCTTAGCCAATCTTGAGCTCCTCCTATATAAAGTCATCCCATAGCCTCTCCCAACTAGGCATATGCCCTCTAGTTACAATGCCTCGTACAAAGCTCTCCCATGGTTTGGAGAAGCCATTTAAGGCTGTCCTCACCAACTTTGATGGATCGACTACCTCCCCCACAACTCTCAACTCATCACGAATCTATGAAAACCTTGTGAGGAATGAAGCGACCGAATTCGTCTTAGTCATCTTAGTGCCCCTCAATTTCTCCTGGAGCACCATCTTCTAGTTTTGGTTTGGGCTCTAGTAAAGGCCACACAAGGACTGTCGCATCTGAAATGCAAAGTCCTTACCAGACACATGAGGAGTTATATGGTCTTTGACTGCATCTAGGATAGTCCTCTTGGCCTTTATGTTTCTCTTCTTAAACTCTGCCAAGAGCATTGCATCTGTAGGAGGGACCACAGGATTTTCCACAATGTCCCATAGCTCACCCTCCTCCAAAATCAAAACTATCCTAGCCTTCCATGGAAACCAGTTACCAGCTCCTGCTGGGCTGCTAGCCTATCCTCCACCCTCAACCCTCCAACTGACGTGGCTGCCAACTAATGGAAAATGACCAAAGAAATCTGCTGTCCACACACCAGTCTCGGGTGTAAATTTGAAGCTTCTCAAGGTGAGCGAAAATCTGTCCACTGTCTGCAATTTATACCAGCCCTCTTGTGCCCTTAGGCTATGATACCATGAAGAATTTTGAGGCTCTTTAGGCAGCCAACACAGGTCTGTTTTATGACTTTTAAAGGTCACAAACAGGTTTGTTTTCTCACTGATTTTAGACTGCCTTAAGAACTGATTTCAGGCTCATTTAATGCTGCTGTTTTATGGTTAGTTTAGGTAAAGTTTTGCTGTCCCAAATTTGACTTTCAACAGCCATTAAAAACATGAAATACACCTCTGATGTTTTACACTTTAAATGCTGATAATAAACATGCACACCACAGAAATTAACACAAGTATTTTTGGTCAACATGACCTTGGAAAAACCCTCAAGGGGAAAACCAGTGAAGAGGAAATTTATTATGGAGCTTGAAGGGAAAATATTACAGCAGAAAAAACTGATTGCTACAGCCAACTTATCTCAAGTTTAGCAGCCATATTCCTCCTTGAAAGTTGTTCCCTCTTACTCCTTAAAAGTCGTGTCCTCTTCCTAGGAAAACGTGCCCAGATCAAGGTAATTAGTGCGCTGTGCCTTCTCCTTGGAATCCGCACCATTCTTCAGCAAATGCACCATGAAGTGCACCTTCTTCAAGTAACTGCGCTCTCTTCTCAAGTTCGCCCTCTTCAAGCAAGTGCGCTCTCTTCTTTTCTCCAAAACTTCTCTTCACCTCCTTTCAAGATGAACAATGCGCCCCCCTCTTCCCTCATCTTTTGCTTTTGTTCTTCTCATAAGCCTAACTTAGTTATCAAAGGCTAGGTTTAGATCTTAGACATCCAAGATCAAGGGTGGAGATTAAATCTCCCCCTTCGCTTAAGTTCCCTGAAGTCACTTTAGCATTTATGACCTCATAAAGTCACTTTGACTTTATAACATAAAGTTAAGTGAGGAAGGGGTACTTTTCCCCCTTAAGTGTTAGGCACATCAATAACACTAGGGGACCACTTCCCAAGGTACCAAAACTTAACATAGCATGGGAGCTTTCCATTGTCATTTCGGAGTGAAGTCATCATGTGACGTTGTGACAAAGAAATACGGTTACTAGGAAGGCCTCCCAACTTAGGATCAATCATTCTTGATGTTCGAAGAAGTCTTGTAACTCATTAAAGATCAAGCCCATGATGATGAATATTTGCTCGCAGAATAGGTCCATAAAGAAAACTTTCACAAAGAAGAAGAAGAGGGAACCATTGATGATAATATCTTTAATAAGCAAGGATGTCAGGTGCTTGAAGAGATCGTTGAAAAAGGTCCCACTGATTTGCTAGCACAATATCTTGCCGAGACATGTCACAGAGTAAATTCCTTGTGTGCCATGATCACAAAAAGGTACAACCTCAATGATGAAGAATCCGTTGATGAAGAAGATTCCCATGAAATGCATCATGTTGAAGACCTAGTTGAAGTCGCTCATTCTTTTGTTCTCCCTACACACGAAGACAAATAAATGGTTAGTTGTAGTCATACAAATGGATTTATAAAGGAACCCTTGAATCTAGTTGGTGAGCATATAGATGAATTTATACATGTAGGGAGACGTAGATGGGAGGTTGGTTGTTCCAACTTTGATGGAGATCCCATTTATGACATTGATGGTGGCTTTCGAGTGAAGAATGATAAGTTGTTTCCTTCAGAATGCTTGTCTACATGCTTATATGGTTCAGTTGTTTGGCAACATGATGATGATATGATCATAGACCTTTTTCATCCGCTAGGGGATGGCTTGTTGCAGTGCGCTTATGTCGAATCCCAGCCATACCTTGGGGATTATCCTTTCGAGGACTTGGAGCTATTATTTGATAAAGATCCTCAACCTTTTTTGTGCTTGAATCTTGATGGACATGAGCAATTGGAGACTCACGCTACCGAGCAACAATGTTTTTGTCCCGGGGCTTTTTGTAGGGATTTGCATATAAAGAGGCAACAATTTTTCAGTAGCGGGAAGATTTCTTTCTCCGGATATGAGGTTGTCCCTTACCTCTTATTTTCTTCTTTGGGCAACCATGCAATTTTCTTCTGATCTCTCATCTCCTCTCAGTCTTCAAGAAGCAATGATCACGTGAGTGAGGAAGAAGATGAGCCATCATCTGTATATGGTAGCCCTATTCAATGGGTGGATCAAGCTTGTGGCCATTCTTTTCAGCAAGATTGTCTCCCTCCCACCTGCCTCCATGAGTTGTTTCCTATGATTGATTATATGCTTCTTCATATTCATAATTATTACGTGTTTAACTAGTCCTTGATATATTTTATAATTAAGCACAGGGGGAAGCACTTGGGTGAGATGCTGAGCAGGGGGTTGCACTGGTTGTAAAATTTCACTTGACATCACCTGACCCTTGATCTCCATGGGTTTCAGGCCCCAGGTAAATCGGTAGGTCATCTTGCTTTCTTGCATTTGCATTTTGTGTTCATCCTAGTGTAGTTGCATTTACTTTCATATTTTGCTTTACATGTTGCTTTATTTTCATTTCTTTATAGTTGCTTATTACATTTGATTTAGTTAGATTATATGTTAGTTATAAGTTTTTGAAAAATGCAAAATTTTCTTTTTAATGGATAGTTGGAATTTTGAAGTTTTGAATATATGAATAAAGGGGTGAGTGCTCCACCCTTCAATATCCCAATGTGTCTTGTTTCATTGTGTGTAGGCACATGTCTTACCAGGAGATGCTAAGGTTCTCATGCACTCTACGGCGAGCACATGTCCCAAGTAGGAGCCAGAAGTTACCCCCCATTTCTAGGGGTAACTAAGGAGATGATGTCTCGAGGCTCGCAGGTTACAGACATGGAGTGCCGAGAGCCAGATGAGCAGACAAAGCCCTTCTTCACACAAGACATTATCACTGATCGACAACAACAATGTCCACCACACTAGCTTGGCCCACAGAGGACAACAGGTCTTGCTTCATGAGGTAACAAATCCGGTTTCGTGGTGAGTGTCATTTTAATAATTGAAGCATTTGAACATGTTGCAAAAGGTCCTTTCTTGATTTTGAAAACATTTGCTTGGAAATTATGCCTTTTGCCTCATTTCACCTTGGTGGTTGACATGTTTTCCTAGTAAGTGGGTCACCCTCGGGAAAAGGGTTGCTACTAGGGGTGTTCCTTGAAGGGTCATCGTACCATTCCCATCCATACTTATCACTTTCCACACTTATTCACCTCTGTTTCCTCATTTTTTGGGTTTTCAGGCTTATTGACCCAAGAAGGGTTGTACCTCATTTGATGGGAAGAAGGGGCTAAAGGACCAGAGGGGTTGTGGCTAGCAAAAGATAAAAGCCATACATTATCTCTTAGATGCTTGCCCTAAGGTTCGGAGAGCAATGAAACGCTTCTCCACAAAATTCAAGGACCTGTAAAAAGAAAAACACATAATTAAATAAATGTTCCGCTTGTTGAGGGAATGCATTTTGCAGTGTCTTTTACTTTCCTTGCACACGCCATTCAATGTGTTCTTAGCTTCAAGTGGCATTACGGTGCTCCTTACTTTACATTGCCAATAACACTCAATGCTTTGGACCATAATCAATTAATGGCATATAAAGGGCTTGGAAAAATGCTGCATTGCAAACAAGGATGCAACACACCCTCTACAGAGGCTTAGATTTGTCATATATTGCTTTGTTGATTCCCCTTTGGTTTTAAGGCTTAAATCTATCATATATTGTCTTGTTCTGGGCAGGTTTAACTTTGTTTTGCAGGTACACTATCTTCGCAACCAATTACCATCTCACAAGACTCATTCTTAAGTCTCATTCCCATTCTTGATGTTGACCTATAGGGACATTTTCCATCTCTCCTCACTTTCCATTGCAATCCCCCTAGGGTCACCTGAGAAGCCTCCCTTGTGTTGGATTTATCTTGTTAGATTTTCCTTATTTATAGAGCATTAGTGTTCTTTTACTTCGTTACCATTAACATATATATCAGGTACTAAGCAGTGGCAACATAAACAAGAGACAGAAAATAACATAAGATTTATCCTGGGAAAACCCCAAGTGGGGGAAAATCCCAACAACCTTTCTTAGATAGATTCCGTTCACAAAGCAAGTTCAATCAGATAAACCCTAGCACAAGTGCTAGCTTAACCAGAAATACCACCCCAACTGCAGCAACAACACCATACAAAGGTAGCGCATCTCCTCAAGGAGTAGCGCATAAGAGAGAGATACCAAAAAGACTGAGCAAGAATAAACTGTGCAGGTGCAGCTACTGCGTCACCTCCTCCAAACTTGTACCTTGCTTTTGTGTAGCTGGGAGAGTGTGAGTGAGTGAACAAATGAGCCAAGACATCCTCTATTTGTAGTCTTTCTGGCCACTAGATTGGGCCGACTTCTTCTCTGGACATGTGTCTTTTCATTATTACTTTATTCTTCTGGGGCGACTTCTCTTCTAGGGTATTTCAATATCTGTTCAATGGATATCTTGCTTTCAGAATCTTCTCTGCATCTAAGAAAGGTCATCTAGGAGGGAAAGATCCTCCCGCAGCTACCAAAACATCAACACTCCCTCTTAGCTAGGGAGGCATCTTTCACGATGTCTTCATCTGGTAGTCCATCGACTACTTTGCAATCTGCTAGGAGACACACGACTGCTACAATTCCTTGGGTAGCTCGAATCATTAGGCACAGTCTTTGCGATCAAGCGGTAGCACACATAACTACATAAAGCGATATGGTAATTTCTATGACAATCAACTAGTAAACACACAACTACTATAATGTCATCCAATAGATCACAACTACTGCCAAGTAGTACACAACTACAGTCTAGTGACACACAGTCATTGCCAGTGAAACACATCCACTGTAGTAGCACACAACTACTGTCTGGAGTCACACAACCTCCTTCAGTGGAACACATCCACTGAAGTAGCACACAACTATTGTCTGGAGTCACACAGCCTCTGCCAATGGAACACATCCACCGAAGTAGCACACAACTACTGTCTGGAGTCACACAACGTCCGTCAGTGGAACACATCAATCGAAGTAGCACACAACTACTGTTCGGAGTCACACAACCTCCGCCAGTGGAACACATCCACCAAAGTGCCACACAACTACTGTCGGGAGTCACATAGCCTCCGCCATAGTCTTACGACTATGTGTGTGATGTTTCTTCTCTCAGCAGGTCCGACAGTGCATTACCCTCTCAATCACCTCACGTGACTGATCCAGGGAATCCTTGGCCAGAGGGGTTAACCGTCATGAGAAGAACCAACACACCTCCCTCTCAACGAGGGTGGACATTCGGAAACACTCCAAGCTTGTCCATGAAGTACTCATACTTCACTCTTGACAAGGGCTTGGTGAGGATGTCCGCTATCTTCTCGTTCGTGGATATGTACTGGAGCTCCACAACTCCTCTCTGCACCATGTCTCGGATGTAATGATATTTGATCTCTATATGCTTAGTTCTGTCATGGAATACATGGTTCTCGGTAAGATTCACATAACTTTGATTGTCACAATGTATCAAAGTTGGCTTCAATTCTAGATCAAATATCTCGGCTAGCAACTTCCTGAGCCACACTGTTTCACGGCTTGCCACGCTTGCTGCGATATACTCTGCTTCTGATGTACTGAGTGCCACTGATGTATGCTTCCTGCTCAACCATGAGATCATGCATGATCCCAGACTAAAACAACATCCAGAAGTACTCTTCCGATCCACTGCACTCCCTGTCCAGTCAGAATCTGTATATCCCTGCAACTTCACATCTTCACTTGAGACATATCTCAATCCATATCCAACCGTACCATGAAGGTACCTCAATATATGCTTTGCTGCCATCCAATGTACCTGTCTAGGTTCAACCATGTGTTGAGTCAAGGTATTCATTGCAAAGCATATGTCTGGCCTAGTGTTAACCAGGTACATCAAGGATCCAATCAACTGTCTGTACATCGTGGGATCCACCAAATATGAAGATTTGTCACTCAAGAGCTTCAGATTTATTGTCATAGGTGTGGTCATGGACTTGCAGTCCATCATCCCGAATTTCTTTAGGATCTCAATAGTATATTTTCCTTGGTTAAGGAAAATTTCATCTGATCTTTGCCATACCTCTAATCCCAAAAAGAAATGCATCAGACCCAGATCCTTCATCTCGAACTTTGAAGCGAGCTCCCTCTTACACCCATCAATGAGTTTCTCGTCCCTTGTTAGAAATAGGTCATCTACATATAGAACCAAGATCAATGGGCATCCATTCTCAACCTTATAATAGAGGTTAGGATCTGCCTCACTCTTGGTAAATCCCATGCTCATCAAATATCCATCTATCCTGGCATACCATGCCTTGGGTGTTTGCTTCAGTCCGTACAAGGCCTTCTTCAGTCTGCACACATGGGACTCCTTCCCATGGATCACGAAGCCTTGTGGTTGTTCTATGTATGCTTCTTCCTCTATTACACCATTCAAGAAAGCAATATTGACGTCCATTTGGTGTAATTTCCATCCCATTGTGGAAGCAATCACAATGATTGATCTAATGGAAGTGTATTTTGCTATAAGAGCAAAAGTTTCGTCATAGTCTTCTCCCTCTTTCTATGAGAACCCTCTAGCCACAAACCTTGCCTTGTACTTCTCTATGCTGTCGTCTGCAACATGCTTGATCTTGTAGATCCATTTGGAAGTCACAGTTGACTTCCCTTCTGGTCTTAGAACGATCTCCCATACATCATTCTTCATGATGGACTGATACTTCTCCATCATGGCATCCTTCCATTCTGGCTTCTCAGTAGGTTCTTCAAAAGTGGAAGGTTGTGAATTAACGATGTTGCTCATTAGTGCCAGATAGCTGGAAAACTTATGTGGTCTCTTGCTCTCTCTAAAGGAGCCTTTGGGAGCTGCATGTCCTTCAGCTTCTCGCAAGGTGTTCCGAAGCCAAGTTGGTCTCTTTCTGGTAGCCACAACTTCTTCAGGTAGATCTACAGGTATTTCTGACTCTACCATATCATTCTAGACTTTTGGGATGGTTTCTTGAGGTGTAGAGTCTATCATGACTACATCTTTGGGAGACTCCTGCTCAAATTGGTCCTTATCCATGTGAGATTCCCTTGATCTTCTGAAGGCTTCATCTTCATCAAATGTTACATCCCAGCTGATATCGATCTGTCTTTGCCCTGGAATGTAAATTCTATAGGCCTTCGAAGTCTCATTGTATCCAACGAATGTGCCCTTCTTTCCTGAAGTTTCCAATTTTGTTCTCTTTTCCTTGGGAACATGTATAAACACTGGACAACCAAAAATCTTCAAGTGGCTGACTTCTGGCTTCTTTCTGGTGAACACCTCTTTAAGTGTTTTGTTCCCCAATATCTTATGAGGACTTTTGTTCTGCACGTATACAACCGTACTAGATGCTTCTGCCCATAAGTGCATGTGTAGGCCTTGGTCATGTATCATCGCTTTTGCTACTTCTATGATGGATCTATTCTTTCTTTCTGCAACCCCATTTTGCTGGGGGTTGTAGGGAGTTGTAAGCTCCCTCTTAATCCCTGCTTCTTGGAAAAAGTCTTTAAACTCCTTTGAGGTGTACTCTCCTTGATTGTCAGATATCAAAACTTTAATCTTCCTCTCAGAGAGATTCTCAACTAAAGCCTTGAATTCTTGAAACTTGTTAAAGACTTCATCTTTTTCTTTCAAGAAGTAGATCCATGTCTTCCTGGAATAGTCGTATATGAACAACACATAGTATACAAAGTTGCCAAGTGATGGCACCGTCATCTGTCCGCATACATCAGAGTGTATAATGTCCAAAATACCTTTGGATCTGCTATCACTACTTGTAAAGATTCCCTTGACATTCTTGCCAAGTGCACAACCTTTGCATACTCCGTCATGGTCTATCTGGATTTCTGGTAGACCTGTAACCATTTTGTTCAAAACTAATAATGCTCTATAGTTCATGTGAGCAAGCCTTCGGTGCCATAGTTCACTGGAACTAACACTATTGTGTACAAGGGCTTGTTCTTGGTGTCCCTTCAACTTATATAGTCCTCCCTCTCGGACACTAATCACAGTGGCTTTATTTATGCTTGAATTCTTGGGCCATAGAAGGACTTGGCCATCCACAAAAGCTACCCTAAAACCTTTATATTCTAAAGTTGAAATAGATAGAAGATTCTTCTTTAAACCTTGTACAAACAGTATATCTTTAATTGAAAGAGTGTTACTTGAATCAAGTTGTAATGAGGCTTCTCCAACGCTTTTGATTGCATGCTTGGAATCGTCTCCAAGCACCACTTGAAGCGAAGAGTCCTTTTCTGTTATTTTTGATAGAGAATTTCTGAATCCGATCATATGCTTGGAAGCACCGTTATCTATGAGCCAAGTATCGCTTCCTTGAGTGATGGTTCACGGAACAATACTGAAATGAATACAAATTCTTCATCTTTGGGTTTGTGTTCTTCAACATCAGCTGCATGTGCATGGTGCTTCTTCTTCTTTTCCTTCTCATGTTTGTGAGGACATTGTGTGGCATAATGTCCCATCTTCCCGCAATTGAAGCATTGAACTTTTGACACATCCCTCTTATGATGTGGCTTCTTAGACCTCCTTGGATTGCCTTCTTCTCTTTCCTTTCTCTTCTTCACTTGTGCTGCAAGTGCTTGGTTTTCCTCATCATCCACCTTTTGTTTCTTGGACATCAATCTAGATTCCTCTTGAGAGCAATCTACCCATAACTAGTCAAACTTGGGTAACTTCCTTCTTGCACAATTTCCTTGGACAAATGGGTCCCAAGAGGGAGGGAAACCATTTAGCGTAGTGGTTACTAGTTCAACATCTTCTACTGGATCTCCAATGGCTGCTAACTGGTCTTTGATCTGTTGTGAGATCCTTGTAAAGAAGTTGGCTATCGTCTCTAACTTGTTCATAGTCACAATTCTGAGTTGATGCCATAGGGTAAGCTTCTGACTGGTGTTCTTGCTTTCATAGAATCTGGTTAGGGAATGAAACATCTCCTTTGCAGTCTTTAGTTCTGATACATTGGGTATCAGGTGATCCTTGATTGAGTCTGTCAAGATCCTCTTGGCCTTGACCTCATTCTTCTTGAACTTTGCCTTTGCTTCTTCGTCTTCGGGTTCTGGAAGTATTTTCTTGATGTGATCCAATAATTCATTCTCTTCTAGAATGAGTTGTATTCTATGCTTCTAGGATTTGAAGTTATCTGCTCCATCCAATCTATCTTCAACTCTCATACTGGTTGACATTTTCGCTGGTAGAAACCCTAGCATTCAAAAAACTCAATTTTTCAAACTTAACCAAACTGGACGCTGAGGGTTTCAGGGGGTGCGTCAGGTTAGGGCGCACTATTCTGTGAAGGAATTATTCCCAACGTCCTTGGGATAGTGCTCAACGAGCTTGACAACGTATTGCAGCTGCAGGGTGCTGCTGTACCGATCCCAAATACAAATGGAGGGAGTAACTCCTTATTCAGGTTTCAACTCTATCTCCTCCTTACAATAAAATATTATTCGTTTTTCCTAGATCCATTAGTCCTCTTAGAAATAATCATAGAATAATCGTCTCTAATCTCCTCAACAAACTTCTTACTAAAAGTAGAAGAGAGTTTGTTGAGATCCAAAATTTCCTCCAAGAGGTTACGATAAAATATTCTAGGAAAACAATATAATGAAGTTCTCAAGTAACTTACTCCAATAGACAAGTGAAACAATGATAAAATATGGAGTTAGTTACAACCACATCCCCGAGATAGAGCTAAGTAGTGGGTTGCCTCCTTTAGTTGAGGGTTAGACTATGTTAAGGCTCCAAAAATAGCAAGATATATGTCTATCCACATGTGCGCCCTCAAGGATGTGTATGCCATGTGTGGAACAAGGAAAAATAAAGTAGAATGACCTCCTCATGTGGATAGATCAAATCGATCTATGATTAGATCCTCAAGATATGTGCTAGATAACCACTCCATCCATACGTGTGGCTTCCAAGACCAATTCGTCCCATGAACAATGTGCAAATAAATCACCATGTGGCATGTGCTATCATCCCAAGGTAGTTGATCAAGTAGATACTTTCCATATGTGGACATCCTCAACAAGATGGCATAGAAACATGTGCAAGGAACCTCCTCAAGTGGATATCATGGAAATAAGTGCAATAGATGCCTCGATAAGTGGAGTGCTCAAGAGAAGTGGACCATAAATGTTGTAACCACTCTCAATAAATGTGCAATAAAACCCTCCAAGTGGAACGTGTGGCTCCAAAGTGTAACAACTGTTAATGTTTAAGCCATTATTATAGTTGTTTGCATTTCATTAGATAACAATAGCATAATCCAAGATCACTGAGAAATACACAATCACAAGGGACACAACATTTATCCTGGGAAACCCTCTAGGGGAAGAAAACCCAACAAAACTTCCTTAATATACATAGCCAATACAATGCCAAGAGATCTCTTAAACTAATACAAAAAGTCCTCTCCCAGATATGCGCCACTCTCTCTCTCCTTCTTCTCCAGCAGTAGATCCAAAACTTGTCTCTCAATGAGCAAGTGAGTTGTGTGTCTAAGTGAGGCGCTAGCCTCTTTATTTATATTAGACTGGCACGTGTGAAGTGTCTCTTCACTGGCAGGGCCGACTTCTCCCACTGGGTGGTTATAACCACCTTAATTACACATTTAAATAATTCTAGCCCATCCATTATAACTGTTGGGGATGAATTCTTATTATGCCTATTACAATAATGTTTTGACCAATCCACAAAAAGGATTTGGTCCTATTACAATAGCCGACAAGATCAATCCACAATGGGGATTGATCAATGAATAATATATCAAATAATGAAGAGATACTCTTTGGGTTACATTATTTCAACACTCACCCTTAATAAGAAGAGTATTCTTCAGCAACATCATCTGAGAGAGAGAGGACAACATCATCAACAACATCAAATTGGGTGAGAGAGTTAACTTATCATCAATATCATCTTGGAACAATGGTAGGCGTGTATAAATCATCGGAAGTTTTCTTCGCCGGTGCTGTCGTCATTCTCAAAGGAATGCCATCATCATCTGCATCAATATGTATTAATTATAAAGCGATACATCATCATCATCACTAACACCAAGGTTGGCTCATCCTTAATACAAAGGCGGCTTTCGTCCTGGTATCCAAGTTGAGAGTTAAATTACTAATCTCATCTCAATGTCTTGCTTTACATCCCAACGCCAGTGGAAGCAAGATACTAGGCTGGCTTCACGTCACAACTATCAAACTGGAAATACCCGGTACTAGTCTCATCTCATGCGTCTTGCTTTCGTCACAACACTCAAGGTACGGAAGCAGATACCGATCTGCTGCGTCACAACCATCGGTGGAAGCACTGATACTATAGGCGGCTTTCACGTCACAGCATCTGGCGGAGCTCGGGTGCTAGTCTCATCATATCATCTTGCTACGTCACAACCATCAGGTCAACAGGTACACATCTGCTACGTCACAACCATGTGGGTTAGGCGGGGAACTAGACTTGCTTTTGATAAAACAGCTATGGCGAGCTTATGAGTACTAGTCACACATCATCTTAACTACGATGCGACAACTATGATTGATAAGGAACATCTCATCTTAGCACTACGATGCGGCAACTAGGTGAGGAAACAGGAACTAACTACTCCCTTTCGAGGAAGGTCCTTTCGGACTATGCCAAGCTTATCACCGGTACACTCAAACTTCACACGAGATTAGGGGCTTGGTCAACCGTCAACTTGACCTATTCATCCGTGCTAATGTTTTGGAGCTTCAAGGCTCCTCTACGTACCATGTCGCGAATGAAATGTAATGATAGCGAATCTCTATGTGCTTCAACCTATAGTGGAATAAAGGATTCTCTGTCATTTTTATCGACTTTGGTTGTCACATAGAATCAAAAGTTGCTCTCATCTCTAAGTCAAATGGGTCGATCAACAACTTTGAAGCCATATAGCTTCCATTGTGCTGAGAGAACGTAGCAATGTATTACGCTGCTTGTCTTTGAGAATGATACTAGATTGCTTCCTACTACGCCCGCGAGATCTTAAGTGATCCCTGCTGACAACATCACGAAGTGCTTTTTCACAATGAAACACTTCCTACCCAATCTGCATCGGTATATCCACTCAATGTGAAATCATAATCTCCATCATAGGACCATAATCTATTGTACCTTTAACGCACCTCATCACATGTTTTGCGACTAGGTGAACATGTCGGGTTCTGACCCGACTCAAGGTGTTCACGGCAAAACAAATGTCTGAATACGGTATTGCGTCCGGTACATCGGTGATCCAATATTTTGTCTGTACAGTATGGCATCAATTAATTCTGACGAAGTTTCGACCAGCAACTTCAGCTTCATCTCCATG
This sequence comes from Picea sitchensis, assembly GCA_010110895.2. Taxonomy (NCBI): domain Eukaryota; kingdom Viridiplantae; phylum Streptophyta; class Pinopsida; order Pinales; family Pinaceae; genus Picea; species Picea sitchensis. Next base: position 41,613 of record SNQJ01S0022030.1, on the reverse strand, counting down.
GGGTTATTCATGGGCTTGCATTCCAACATGTTGAATCTTTTCAAGATTTAGTAGTGTACTTCCCTTGGTTTAAGGAAGATTCTCTCTGGACTACGCCATACCTCAAGACCTAAGAAATAATGCATTAGGCCAAGGTCTTTCATTTCATATTCGAGGCAAGTCTCTTTTACATTCGGTGATGAGCTTTTTCTTCTCCGACTAAGAATAAGTCATCCACATATAGCGATAAGATGCCGACTCATTGTTCATGATTTTGAAATTAGAGGTTGGAGTCTGCGTTACTCTTGGTAAAGTCTAAGCTAGTCAAGAAGCTGTCTATCTGACCATACCAAGCTCTAGGGCTACTTCCAATCCATATAAGGCTTTCTTCAATGCGGACATGAAACTTCACATCTTCAACCTCAAATCCTTAAGGGGTTGCTCTATATCTACTTCCTCTTCGATGACCAGTTTTGTTGTCTTCCGTCCAGTGCGGTGCAACTTCCACTTCATCTTACCTACAAGGGATATGATAGTTACATTCAGTATCGTACATGGTGAATGTCTCTTCGCGAAGATCATGCCTTGCCACAGAGGAAGAAACCACGGCGACAAATCTTTATACTTCAATACTTCCATCCCGTGACATGTTTTATTTTGAAGAGCCATCGGGAGGATACCACATCTTTATTCTGCAGTCTGGGAACTATTTCCCATAAAACATTCTTTATAATGGACTGATAATATTCTATCATGGCGTCCATCCATTCTTTCCTCTGAATGGCTTCTTCAAAGCGGGTAGGCTCCTCTTACAGGAGATCACACATCAAAGTAGGTATAAGCGGAGAATGGCTTTGTTCTTTTCCCCTGTCTCGTGGTTCCTTGGGGTGCAGTACTTCTCTCCATCTTGAATAGGCTCTCTAGCCCAAGCTAGCTTTCTTTATGGAGGATCGTCATCTGAGGGAGGGTTCTTGCACTTCTACTATATCGCTGGTCTTCTAGAAGTTCCTCATCCCGGGAAGTTACGACTTCCCTCATTAACTTCTATAGATCTAGGAACCTCCCCTTATTGCGATATTGGGGATTTGGGTTCCTCTTCATATACCTCTTCAAAATTTTGGCCATAGAAAGTTTAGATTTCTTGAGTCTTTGCATCTTCATCAAAGGTCCATCCTAGCGATCTCAATGTGATGTTGACCGAGTATATAGATTCTAAAGGCCTTGGAATCAGTATCCCACAAATATTCCCTTCTTTCTGAAGGGTCCAACTTGTTCTTTTTTCTTTGGGTATATGAATAAACGCTGTATAATGGAAATATTTTGGGATGGCTTACCTGCGGCTTCTTTGGTGAACATCTCTTTGCAGTGTGGTATAAGTGCCTTTGTGGGACAATCGGTTACGCACATAAACAAAACATATTCTTTATACGCCCATAAGCACATGGGAAGATCTTGATCATGGATCAACTAGTCTTCACAACTTCCAATATGGTTTGTTCTTTTGGATTCGGCTACCTTGGATTTTGTTGAGGATTATAGGGTAGTGAGTTCCCTCTTAGTCCCAACATCTTTACAGAAGTTCTATGAAGCACTTTTGGGGTATATTCTCCTCCATTATCGACACAGTATCTTAATCTTTCTTTGAGAAGGTTCTCTATCAAGGCTTTGAATTCCTTGAACTTCTTTGAACACTTCATCTTTAGTTTTTAAAATATATCCAGGTTTTACAAGACTAATCATTAATGAATGATACATAATACTTATACCTTCAATGGAGGGATGATGGCATTGGGCCACATACATCTGAATGGATGAGTTCTAAGACTCCCATACAGTCTTCAGCATCCCTCTTGGCGGGCTTGGGTTCTTGATGTTCTTCCCTTGTGCACATCCATTGCATCGCTAGCTATGAAGGTCACCTTTGAGTTCTGGTAAACCTGTGACGCTTTGCATATGTATGGTAGTGCATTGCTTGTAGTTGATATTGGGCTAACCTTCTATGCCAAAGTTCCGTGAGTTTTCAATGCGTGGGTCATGGCGACCTACGAGGTGACCCTTTAGTTTATACAAACCATTTTCTTCATTTCAATGATGATTGCTTCATTTAAGGTTCTCCTTTAGCCCACATAAGAACTTCTCCATCTATAAAGGCAACTCTAAAGCCTTCTTTTCTAAAGATGAAATGGAGAGTAGGTTCTTCACTTTAAACTGGTACATATAGTAAGTATGTCCTTCATTTTAGTGAATTCCATGAATTCGGTTCAGTTTGATTCTCCACTCCCTTGATGGGATATTGGTAATCATCTCAAGTGTCACTTTTAAAGAAAACTTCTTTTTGAGATACAAGAGAGAATGTTTTTGTCCCGTCATGTGCTTGGATGCACCACTATCGATGAGCCAAGAGTCCTCTCCAGGAGTTATTCTGAGGATCCTGAGAGGGACAAGATCAAGATATCGTCTTTGATCTGCTCTCTTATCATCTTTGGGTGGCTCTTCATCTTAACCGACTACATGGGCATGGAGCCTCTTATGTTTTCTCTTGTATTCTTCTCGTCACAGGTACGGACAAAACTTAGCATTGTGTCCCATCTTGTCACAATGATAGCATTATCTCTAGGATGAGTAGTCCCTTTCTTCGTTGTCCCTTTCTTAGAAATCTCCTTGGATGGGGTCTTTATGATTAATTTGTTTGGTTGAGGCTCTTTCATGGAGTCTCCTTTTGGAAGTAGGGTTTCTTCCTTCCTCCTTTGGTGTGAGTAGCTGGGGCTTGATCATCATCCCTTGCTAGTAGCACTTCACGGGTCGCTACTCTTGTTTCTTCTTGGATGCATTCCAAACGATATGTTCCAGAACAAAGAAACTAAAATTTAACGGTCTATGGGAAGAATGCATCCAGGTCTTGTGAGACCATTTAGAGCCGTCATTATGAGTTAGTCTTCATATATAGTATCTCCAATAGCTTCTAATTTTTCTTTGGTCCCCGAAGTGCGGAGAAGTATTCACAGATCTTACGCATCCTTGTATTCTTCGGTTGAGTTCTAAGACATCTTAGGTTTATGTTCTTTCCTTCATATAGTACGGTCAAGGCATCAAACATTTCTTTTCAGTCTTCTTAGATGACACATAGAGTGGAGTGGTCTTTGATTGAATTGCAATGATTCTTTTGGCCCTTATTGTCCTTTTGATGCTTTGCCTTTTACGCGACATCCGGCGGGTTCGGTGCACTTCTTCTTTGTGAATCTTGCTAGGTCATTCTCTTCAAGAATGAGGCCAATCCTATACTTCGGGGCATGGGTTTCCACTCCTTCTAACTTGTCCAACAAGCTTAGCGGCTTACCCGGACATCTTTTACTTGGAGCTTGGAAAATGATTGAAAAATGAAAGTGCTCAAAATAAAAGACTGAACTTACCAGGAGGTGCGCTTGTTTGGTGAGTAGCTTGGTGTGTTTGGATCACGAGAAAATCCAACTTTTGCTCCTTCAAATTTGATGCGGATTTTTGGACTATTGCTTACCGGGTACCTCACGGTACTCACAGTGCACGTCCCCGAGGTACCTTTGGTTTTGAATTTACTTAAATTTTCTGGTATGTACGGTACAGCTGGTTTTACGGTACTACGGGTACTTTGTGAAACTAGGTTTCACTTTTCGAGAGATCCAACCGAGGTCTTGTTGAGGGGTGCCAAAAGCTGATCCTTAGGGGGAGGGGCACACTTTGCAAGATGGTTTTGAAAAGCCTCACCGTAAAAATCCCTAATTTTTGTGTACGGTAACGGTGACGTTTTTTCACTTGTGAAGATGCTTCCTTGACTTGGCTCACGATACCATGTTAATGTTTAAGCCATTATTATTATAGTTGTTTGCATTTTCATTGAATAGCAATAGCATAATCCAAGATCCTTGAGAAATACACAATCGAGAGACGCATCATTTATCTGGGAAACCCTCTGGGGAAGAAACCCAACAAAACTTCCTTAATATGAATGGGCAATACAATGCCGAGAGATCTCTTAAACTAATCTGAGAAGTCCTCTCCCAGATATGCGCACTCTCTCTCCTTCTTCTCCGGTAGCCAGGATTCGAAGCTTGTCTCTCAATGAGCAAATGAGTTGTGTGTCTAAGTGAGAAGCTAGCCTCCTTATTTATATTAGTGACGCGTGTGAAGTGTCTCTTCACACGGCGGTAGACTTCTCCAACGGGTGGTTATAACCACCTTAATTACGTTATGGGGCCTCTTTAATATCTGTGGGGCCGACTTCTTATTACACTTTATTATAATTAACATTTGACCAATTTGCAAAAGGGGTTGGTCCTATTACAATAGCCAGCAAGATCAATCCACAATGGGGATTGATCCAATGAATAATATATCAAATAATAATAAGAATACTCTTTGCGATTTACATTATTTCAACAACCACCACCATAGATCAAGGTAAATGAAGTGGATCTCAAGATAGGAGTTGATTATCATAGACATTGCTCCTTAAAATTGTATGTCTTACATTAGAAAGCCTAATCTACAAGGTACAATCCCAGGGAAATCTCTAGGAGGGTCATCACTTGAGAAACCTATCATTTTCTGCGTTAGGCCAGTTTTGCTCCGGCTCAAGGGGGGTATTCCCTATTAGGATTACTAAAACCAAGCAATGAGGAGCACAAGGTGGAGTTGAGAGTAGCCTTAGTAAAACAAGGTTTTGTTGAATTTTAATGAAGATTTGTACCTTAGTTAAAGTGGTTCCTCTGGGTTTTTTAATCTTTTACCTAGGAATGTGGTCCACAACTTAAAGTGAATTCTTTTTCATAAAGTCACTTTATATGTGGTAAGAGTGAACTTTAAATTAGAAAGTGAAAAGTGACTTAGGAGCTTAAAGCACCAAGTGGGTTTTATTTAAGTTGGGTGAGTGAAATTAAATAAAAGTGAATTTAATGGAGCATTTAATTCTCATAGTTGATCTTGGGCAATGTGAGCCTTGGATCAAAGGGTAACCTAAGAGTCACTTAGGAATTCTAAAGGAGGAAAAAGACCAAAAGCGAATTCATTCTTTCCATGAGAATTTGAGAGGTTGAGAGAGAGCAAAAACAGGAGAAGAGTTTCTATTTTCTGAAGAGAAAAAAGGCAACAAAGAGGAGGCACGATTTTCAAAGCAAAGATGGGCACGCAAATCGAGACAGCCAACAACATTAAATAATCCATACGGTCTGGTTGGGACAACAGTTCTGTACATGTTCGGCATACTTCGGCAACCGAGGTGAAAAAGAGGTGCATTTATTAATCCAAATCTACGGTTAATACGGGCCCAGCCGTCTGGCCGGCGGTTAATTTAAGGCACATTTCTCAAAATTAGTGCGGTCCGTGCAGTGCTACGGTATTTTACCGCAATCGAGGAAAGCTATGTTGGGTTTCTTCCAATTAATTTCAAAACGGAATCGAGAGGGAAGAGATAAGTAAATCTTGTTGGTTTTATTTACTGGCGATGTAATTTTCAGATTTGAAGAAATAAGAAGAACTCCTCTCTCTCGCTAGTTTTCCCCACCCCACAGGGTTTTCGAAGGGGTCATTTGACCAAAATTTATTGTGTCATTTAATGTGTGCTTGCTGATATATTTTATGAGTTTTAAGACAGCCATAGAAAGATTATTTATTTCATGTGTTTTGATCAAAATTTCATTTTGAAATTTAATGCATATTAATGTTTGCAAATTTCATTAATATTGGAAAAGGGCATTAAACATTTTGGGTTATTAAGGTGTGATTGAAACGGAGTTGGGATAAATTGCGAGGGGTGAAAACAACATGAAAAATCAACATGGTATGAGGCGTGGTTGTTTATAAGTAAAACAGAAATTTACAAAAGTTGGTTAAACTGAAAGAAAATTCAGCACTATTTTGGGACAGCAGTAGTTTGGGCAGTGAACAAGAGGGCAGAAATTTGTTTTCCGCAGGTTGGGGATTAAGTGAGTTATTTTGGGTTTCTATTGAGTTGATTTAGTCATGGCTACGGGTTTGAGAGTTGAGGACAGATTGGATAGAGCTGACAAACTTTAGTTCATGGAAGGCAAAGATAGTGTTGCTTTTTCGGGAGAATGAGCTATGGGATATTGTTGAGGGTACTGCAGCTACTCCGGTGGTTGCTATTCTGACTGATCCAGCTGCCTTGACGCCTTCACTAAGAAGGACATCAAAGCAAAGAAGGATATTGTTTGATCTGATTGAAGGGACCATGGTATTCCTCTGTATGTGTCTTCTAAGACATATATGTACATGAGATGTGGGCTCTTAAAAACTTGTTCCGGAAATTCCAATGAAACGGAAGATGGTGCCCAGAGAGGGAGTGAAAGGCATCAAGATGACTAAGTCCGAATCAGTCACATGTTATCTTTCTCGGTTCACACCTGGTGAGAGATGAGCTTGGAGGCATTGGAGAGGTGATACCCAGTCTGAGGAGCTTGTGAGGGATGAAGCAGTGTGGCAAACCGTGGGGTGTTCGTGGAGAACATTGTAGCTAGGGAGAGATATCCCTTCACAGGATAGGCTATGGGATGACTTTATGCGGGGAGGGCAAGTAGAGGGTATGTGTGCATGGTGTTGGCACCGTGTGGTGTGCGGGGATGAAGAGGAGAATGTGGCACTTGCGACTAAGAAGGGTAAAAGGAAAGAAACCAAGAGGGGGCAATCTGGAGGACACAATGGCGGGGAAGAAGAACTAAGAAAGGGAGGATAAAGAGCAAAGTCGATGTTGGGCTTACCCGACCCGAGGGCATTATCGCGGCTACTGTCCAGGAGAGGAGGAAGGGAAGAGAAGCATTAAGCGGCTTGTGGCGGTGGATGAGTTCACATCACAGTTTGGCTTGAGAGTTCTCTTTGGTTGTTGGGTTGTCTTCTAGCACTACCTCTTGGTGGATTTAATTTTGATGATAGTGGCGCTTCCGGAGTCCACATATTTAGTGTCGAGGAGTCGATTTTTCCCGAGTTAGCCGAGAGAGGAGACCCAGCTGGAGGCCCGATGTGGTGCTGTGTGTCCTTGTGAGTCTGGTAGGGTAGGGGCCCAGTATATTTAAGAGTCACTTCCTTCTCTGAAATTGTGTGATGTCTTATATGTTCCGAGGGCTTGACGCTGGAACCTTGTTTGATTTCTACTATTGAGGATAAATTGTGGCTATGAGGTGGTAACCAGGGGGCGAGGTTCTTTGTATCCCAAGGGTGGGAATATTGCTTCTACTAGAGTGATCGAAGTCAGGGGCAGGAGAAACATGCAGGTTGTTATTTCAGACAGTTGGAGCAGTGACATGTAGTACCAGCAGCAGATTTGTGCGAGATGTGCTTGCGAGAGTACAGGTCACCTTCATTATCAGAGACTCTGAGGGATCTTGAGGGACATTACCGCAGCTGCCGGACTTGATTGGCGATTATGATGTTTGTAGAGGACCTGCCATGGGCAAGTATACCAAGAGCTCCATTTTACACTAGTGGCAGCCAGTCAGCCGAGGGATCTTGGATTTGATTCCCTCGGATGTTTAGCGGGAGGATGTCATCTCCCTTCCTTGAGTGGTTACTCGTACTATGTCTTGTTTATAGATGACTATTCGAGGAGAGACTACAGTCCTCTTTTGAAGACCAAGGGAGAGAGGTCTTCAAAGCGGTTCCCAAGAGTTCAAAGCTCTTGTGGAGAACCAAGCGAGGGGAAGATCCGGTGTTTGAGGTCGGATAACTGAGGAGAGTATACCTCCAATGATTTTGATGACTACTATTGTGTGAGAGAGGGCATCAGGAGAGAGAGATGGCTTGTGCTTATTGTGTGAGAGCGGGGTTAGAGAGGGGGAAGAAACAGTCCATTGTAGAAGCATTTCGGCGATGATCAGCATGATGAGGGATTACCTTTGTTTTTGTGAAGCACACAGCTTACTTCTTTATTTACTAGCAGAACAAGAGTCCCTCATAGAGCTTTGAAATGTGACACCCGGATGAGGCTTTTAAGAGGCTGAAGCCTCGGGTGGGACCTGCAATATTTTTGTTTGTGTCACCTATTCATTCATCCCCAAAGGGTTGAGGAAGAAGATGGAACCCAATGCAGAGAAGGGTATCTTTGTGAGTTGATGAGGTCTCTAAGGCATATCGGATTTACATTCTTGCATTGAAGAGAGTGGTTGTTTGTCGGGATGTTAAGTTCGAGGAGTAGAAAGCCTTTGAGAGATCTCGGGAGTTAGATCGGAGAGAGAGACCAGAACTCCTAGCACCTGGCCAGTGGGGCGAGTTGGGGAGCCTGAGGAGCCGGGACCCACGAGGGGTGGCGAGAATACAGTGTTTCCAGATTCTGAGGTCCACAGTGGTAGTTCCAGTGGGGCCCGGTGAAGCGTCCATGAGCGGTCCCGGCCGAGAGGCGATTCTTGGAGTTCTGTTATAGTCCACTAGTTGGTAGTACCATGAGTGCCACGGAAACGAGTTAGGTTCCCGCAGTGTGATACGGGGTTCCCAGTGCGAGTACGAGGAGTTGAGCGAGGCGAATGCAGTCACGAGGAGTCACGGGAACACGGTTAATTGAAGTGCAGTGTTGATCTTGAATTGTTGTTGATGAGGGAGGTTCCATCGAGGGAAGAGGAAGCCCAAGTGGCCTCAGGACACTATGAGAGAGGCGGAGATGATTTTGGAGGGACCGAAGAGCTATTAGAGAGTAGGCCACCGAGGAGAGATTTTGTGCTCCACATGGCTATGGTGGCCGGTATCCGCGAGTCAGGAGCCTTCTAGCTATGAGGTAAGCTAGCGGCTGAGGAGTTTGGAGAGGCTATGGTGGAGGTATGTCTCCATCATGGAGAATGATGTTTGGAATTAGTCTTAGAGAGGACACGAGAGGAAATCATTGTTACTTCCTAGATGGCTCCTATAAGATCAAGCATCTTTGCGGATGGCTGACATTAAGAAATCGAGGCTCGGTTAGGTGGCGAGAGGATTCTCACAGTAGGTAGAGGGAGTGTATTATGATGAGACTTTCGCACATGTTGCTAGATATTCATCCTATCCGATCGGTATTTCCATTATGTGAGATGGGTTGGAAGATCCATGGTGAGGATGTGAGCCGCATTTCTGAACGGGGTTTTGGATCATGAGGTGTATGTAGAGCAGCCATGGGCTTTGTTGTACATGAGCGAGAGACTCATGCGTGTCGCTGGCCCGGGCCTTGTATGGGCTGAAACAGCTCCAAGAGCTTGTTATTCACGCATTGATACTTACTTTTTATAGATTGGTTTCACGAGGAGTGATTCGGATGTGAACCTCTATTACAGTGTGATTGGAGGTGAGCCACTTATTATGGTTCTCTATGTGGATGATCTTTTCATCTCGGGCCCGAGGAGAGGCGGTGAGGGTTGCAAGAGGGATATTGCTTCAGAGTTTGATATGAGGGACATTGGACTGATGCACCTTCTTGGGGTTGGAGGTATGGCGGGAGGAGGGGCATATCTTCTGGGGCCAGGCAGTGCAGGTTGATATACTTAGCGAGGAGTTCCAACATGGGTGATTACGGCCAGCCCACTCCTTGATCACCAGGCTGAGAATCGGCACCCGACTTCTCCGTTGGTGAACCCTACTATATGTCAGTGTTAGATAATATCATTCAGTGTTCTCAGGTCAATCGTTGGGCAGTTAGAGTGTTTACGATGGAAGAGTACTTCCGGATGTTGTTTTGGATTGGGTACGGCAGCAGTGTCGTGGTTCAGACGGAAGCAGAAGTCAATTGCTTCGAGTTCCGCTAAGGCAAAGTACATGGCAGCAAGCTTAGCAACATGTGAGGGCATTTGGCTTCAGAAGCTTCTCACAAGGTTGTATGGCCAAGAGTTGGAGACTACTGTCATACACTATGACAATCAGAGATGCATCAAGCTTACGGAGAATCCGGTATTTCATGATAGATCTAAGCATATTGACATTCGATATCATTTCATACGTGACTATGTTCAGATGGGCATTGTGAAGCTTGAGTTTGTGCAGACAGATGAGCAGGTAGCGGATTTTTTGACGAAGGCCTTACCACGGGGGGACAAGTTGGGTGTGGTGAGGGACACTTTCCTCGGTAGAGGAGTGTTGAATTTTAATGAATTTGTACCTTGAGGAGGCTTGGACAAGTGGTTCCTATGGGTTTTAATCTTTTACCTAGAGATGTGGTCCACAACTTAAAAGCGGGTCTTTTCATAAGGGTAGCATAAGTGGTAAGTGAACTTTAAATTAGAAAGTGAGAAGTGACTTAGGAACTTAAAGCACCAGAAGAGTGGGTTTTATTTAAGTTGGGTGAGGGAAATTAAATGAGTGAATTTAATGGAGCATTTAATTCTCACGATTGATCTTGGGCAATGTGAGCCCTTGGATCAAAGGGTAACCTAAGAGTCACTAGGGATTCTAAAGGGAGAAAAGACGAAAAACGGATTCATTCTTTCCATGAGAATTTGAGAGGGTTGAGAGAGAGCAAGAGCAGGAGAAGGGTTTCTATTTTCAGAAGAGGAAAGGGCAGCAAAGAGAAGGCACTATTTTCAAGGCAAAGCTGGGCACGCAGATCGAGGCAGCCAACAACATTAAATAATCCGTCCGGTACGGATTTGATACAACAGAGATTTACTATACACATTGACATATGCCTCAACGGCCGTTTTGGTGAAAATGGTGCATTTATTAATCCCGATGGGTTAATACGGTGTGTCTGGCTTATTGATTAATTTACAGGCACATTTCTCAAAAATTCCGTACAGTCCGTACGATACGGTTGTCTGTGCACAGATTTTGAGGTTGGTTGTGTTGGGTTTCTTCCAATTAATTTCAAGCACAGAAATCGAAGGGAAGAGATAAGTAAATGCTGTTGGTTTTATTTTGCTGATGTATTTCAGATTTGAAGAAATAGAAGAACTCCCTCTCTCTCCTTTGTTTTCCCCACCTTTGGGGTTTTTCAAGGGTCATTTGACCAAAAATTTATTGTGTCATTTAATGTGTGCTTTCTGATATATTTTCTGAGTTTTAAGACAGCCATAGAAAGATTATTTATTTCAAAAGTAGTGTTTTAGTCAAAATTTCATTTTGAAATTTAATACATAATGTGTTTGCAAATTTCATTCATTTTGAAATTTAATGCATATTAATGTTTGCAAATTTCATTAATATTGGGAAAGGGCATTAAACATTTTGGAGTGATAAGGTGTGATTGAAACCGGGATTGGGATAAATTGCAGGGTGAGAAAACACTGTGAAAAATCAACAGGTTTGGAGTTTTTAGGTTCTTTTAGGATAAGTGATGAAAGGATATTAAGATTAGTGCCAAATCCAACTAGGGCAACGGAGTCAAGGTGAATCCAATGGTAAATGAGGTCAAGAAAAACCCTTTGGAGAGTTGGCTTATTTTCTTAAAGGATTAGGGTTTGAGACTAGCACCATAGGGTTGAAGTAATCCCTCACCCAAATAAATCAACAATGGACTCAAGGTCTACAAGAGGGGCTTCCTCATGAGAATGGTCTTCACCATCAAAATCAACTATGATTTGATGAAAACGCTTTAATACTTCAGCCAAGAAACCACAAGGAAAAACATAGCATGGTATCAAACACTCACCAAACCAACAAGGAAGAAATGGGGACAAAGCCTAGACTTCTTCCTCCACGTAGTTGATAACTCCTCAATGGATCGATCTTGAAGGCTTAGTAGAAGGCTTGAAAAGAAATTCCACCGTTAATCTTCATGCACCAAAATAAAACCAAGTAGTAAAAGCTTTAATACTTGACAACATTCATCCACAAAGAAAGAACCCTTAACACCATAGATGCTCCAAGAAAGATATATCGATTAAGCTCCTAAAGGGAGAACTTCAAATTATACAACCATGAGTGAAAATGAAGAGGTGCATCTCTTTATATAGATGATGCTAAACCTCATTTACAATAAAATAATAAAATGTCATGTAATTCCTTAAATCTAGCTCAAGAAAATCAAAATCACAACTAAGCAACCTAAAACACAAATAAATAAAAGTGATCAAGCCACATGTACAATGAAATAACCCCAAAAGTGAGGGTTTGTCCTCCAAGAAAAAACAAATGCTGTCCCAAGCTGCCACGTCTAGCCTCCAAAGGCTCCAAAGTATGTCAATGCCCCCCTTAAGATGTGGTCCAAGCCTCAAATGTCCAATGTCTTCCTTAAAAGGTAAATCGGCCTTATAGAAAAGTGAGAAAATACCCAGATTAGTGGGCAGCTCCATGAAAACAGCTCCCAAAAGGATGTGATATGATGCCCCATTACCTCCATATAATGCCTCAAATGAATGCCCACGTTCTTACGTTGGATCAAGGGGCCTCCATGAAGCATGGGAGTGACTTTCCAAGCTTAAAAACAAAACAAGTCATAAAACCTTCAACATCCATATTGACGTCAAGATAGATGGGGTTGACCTCTCAAGTTCAGCCCATTGGCCTTCGCAAGTCATCAAATTAAGGTCCAAATCATCATAAGTCCTTCAAATGGGTGTCATATCATCCCTTCAAAAACTGATCCTTCAAAAAGGTGACCCATCCACATCATCAAAAATACCCCACGGCTATCTAGCACAGGTTGGTCCTCCCAAAAAGTGCAAATTAACTCCAAAAGTAACCAATGAAGAGAGTGTTCAAGCTTCTACCATGTGGCATGGATGGATGCAGCCTATGTGTGCATAAGCAGCCCCAAATATGCTCTGGGAGGTGCAACCTGTGCCTTGGGATATGTTGCTGCCTCAAAAAACGTGACACTGTCCCAAAAATCAGAATTGAGCTGGCTGTTCAGCAAACCTTTCTGCTCATCAAAAAATGCACATGTATACCTCTGCCAGAAAGAGGGGTAACAACTGGCTCCAACTTGGGGACAAGTGCTCTTCTCAGTAGTGCATGACAACCTCAGAATCTTGCCATTGTACATGTCAGCTCCACATCAGCAAATCAAAGGAAAACTGCTAAACTACTGTTCAAGTGAACTTATTCATTTTTGTACCCTACTGCAATAAACGAAAATGAGAGCCAGTGCAGTCACCTTACTATCTCAAGGGTACAATGACCCTTTCCTCTGTGCTTGGTGATCGTGCAAAATAGAAAAATGCGGAAAATTTGATGCTTGTAGGCTGGAAGTTCTGTCACTGTCGGGGAAAATTTAAAAATAGGTGTCCAGTCCCCAAAGATTTTATCCATGGGCTTCCAAGACTCACTGCTGCATGCTATGTCGACCCACTTCTGTAGAGGACTGCTATAATCAATGATGGGCCATGGAGTATCTTCCAGCTCTGCAAATTCCCTTTCACTACCACTCTTGATAAATCCCTGCTGCTGCATATCTGAGGTTGCCTCATGTTGCTCAACAACCTGTTGCTTAGTGTGAGGTTTGGGGAACGCATATGATTTCTGTGGAAGGAAGATAGTACCACACTCAGCTGCATCTCCAAGGACATAAGGCCCAACAATACCTCTCTCTGTGATGATGAAACACCAGACCCAAAGGTTACCATTACCACTGTCAGGAAACCAAGTGTGATGCTGTCCCAACACATCAGGTAGCTCTGTATTTAAAAAATGACATATATGATTACCTGGAGCAATACAGCTTGGTACCCCGGAGGTCTGTATGCATGCCCTTGTCAAATCTCTTTACACCGAATTGTCAGTATGATTCACATCAAGGAGGATTCAGGTGCCAATATTCTCATTTCAGTGAGGGATCCCCTTTCAATTGGACTATCATATCTGTGACAAGGAAAAGATGTCTGGCAATTTGGAACTCAGATCCTCGACAAGATCAGCCTTCGGCTCCCACTTGCCAGAGTGATCATAATCATCTTAAATTGGGAGCTGTCAAAATTTACAGTGTATGATCTGAGACTGTTTGCTTGCAAGTCGATGATGTCGATATCTTTGGCTTCCATGGGGTGATTGGCCTGTCTATTGTCTGGGTGGCGAGTTACCATTCAATCCCTGGTAACGACACCAAAAAATGTTACCGCCCAAACTAGCAGCTCTTGGGGGGATGCTATGGGGATAGCACGATACGGGAAATTCCCCACTGTCACCTTTAGCAAATCGCCCCTTCACTTTAGGCCAACTCTTAGAGACCAAAGGGGCTATCCCAATCCTTCCAACTACATACCTCAATATACGTTAGATAGACCAGTGCCTTAGTAGCTAAATGCCTTAAGAATATTCAACCAAGTGTTAGGGCAATAAAACTACAATATAAAGAGGGTTAGGAGCTAATTATAAAAGTGTTGAGATCTGAAATAAATATGCTACAACAGAAAATACAAACCAGCACTATGATTTCACTCTTTAAATGAAGAAACAAATACCTTTTGCCGCACAAGAGTGAGATCTTGTTGCATAAACCAAGAACCAATGATATACCTGAGTTGTACCTTGATTGTTTGCTGTAAATTGGACTAGCTTGCTGCTGTCCGAAATTTCCAGAGTCTGATTTATGATAAAAAAACGCAGAAATTGCAGATTTTGGGTGAGGAAAAGTACCCCAAGAGTGCCTAAAAGCATTTAGAATGATGAATCTTGGGTACTTCAGCTAGGGCGATGAATAAACCTTGCAAAAACATCCCAGCAATGATAAATTGCAAATGCAAATGAATAATATCCAAGCAATTATCTCAAACTTGCAAAAAAATGTGGTGAATCCCCTTAGGGTTTCACCAAAAATCTCTAAAATAAAATATAGCAGAGATGAACAGTTTAGGAGATGCATTTCACGGTTAGAATGTGTTAGATAAATCTCATAAACAATTCCAAAGTGAAATATGAACTATGGTTGGGTTAGAATCCACCTTTTAGGGTAAAACCCTAGCTCTAGGGTTTCACCAATTCTGATTTTTATTGCTGTCATTAATTTCCAAAATTGATAAAAACCTTAAATCAGCCACAAGAATGTTAGATAAGACAATAAAACACAACCCAAGAGGGTCGATTTTCCTTCTAGGGTTAAAAGATCAACTATTTAGCACAAACCCTTGGATAAAGATGCCTAGAAAATAAAAGGACACTGTTAGCTTTACTCTAGACAATGAAATAATTTTTTTTTGACGATTTCTATTTTTTTGATAAATACGAAATTCTCAACAAACTACTCTAATTGTAGAAGTTTAAAAAAAATGAAACTCATTAAGAACTACTTTGACTGTACTCTTTTGGTTTGTCTGGTGGCACTGTTTAAATTGGGACAACTGCTAACTAAGGCTAATCACAATTTTGACCTCCTTATGCTCTGTTTGTGAAACTCAAACATACAATCATTTCATTAAAGCTAGGCATGAAAGAAACTTCTTTCAACAGTGAAACAAGCAAATATATGTATATATGCAGGGTTAATCTAATGACAACAAAGAATATAACAGAGGACTTATAAACAATCCTATGAACAACAAATCTAGACAAGAATAACAAGCATATACACAAATGATGGCCTCGTAGCTTTGAAGTGGGCCCCTGCCTTCAAAAGACTAAACAATAAAAAAAACACTGAGCTATAGCATTTGAGCAGATAATTTATGAAACTAGAAATGAAATCATTATATTACTCGGAATTTGAAAATCACAGAGTATTCTATATACTATCTTTTTTCTCCTCAAATGAGAAAAATGTTTGTATATACAATATCTTTATTGGAATCTTTCATAACTACATTTAAAACTGAAACAGTTATGAAAACCCTAAAGTTATGGAGAAACAACAAGTTATCCATCACAGAGTTTTAATATGCTGTGCCTTAGGAGGAAATTCACAGTTCTCAGAGAATAAAAGACTAAATGCAAGAGGTTGCAATTGAAGATTTTCTGAGGTTCTATGGGCCACCCAACAGGCCAGTCATTTGACCTATTGTTGGGCACTATGTTTGGGTTCTTTCAAACTGTTTTACTTGCTGTTTTAGGACAGCCTTCTTGCTGTTCAAAATAGTTCACTAAATCTGAGCTTTGCCCTCTCAAAATCTGCTCACAAATCTTTGGTTTGATGCTCTTTAATGCCTTTTGTTACAAGGATAAGTTATGGATGGTTTTGCTGTCCAAGTTAGCCTTTAATAACATGCATTAAACATCAAACACACCTCTAGAATCTTTAACAACCTACCTCTGAAAATACTAAGCAAACATGACAAATGAACACATGTAGTTTTTGGTCAACATGACCTTGGAAAAACCCCCATGGGGAAAACCAGTAAGATATATATATATATATTGGAGATCTCAAAGCAAATGCTACAACAAGTAAATACACAAGGAACCTGATACAATCCAAGCTTCTTCTCAAGCTTGTAAAGGAGTCCCTCAAAACTTGTGCCTGTTGAATGATGACTTGCGCCCCCTCTTGGAATATGTGCATGCTAGCTTGTGCTTGCGCTGTCCTAGAGTTCTTGGCTCTTGGAAAGATGTGAGTGCCCCCTCCTTTGTCATGGATTGCACTTATCACAAGTGCATGCTCTCCAAAACAAATGGAGCACTCCTCCACATGTGTGCCCCTCCAATAATGAAGTGCACCTCTCCTCCAAATGCACCCCTACCTCAAGCTTGAAGTGCACCCTCTCACTGAAGCGCCCTCTCAAGCAATGGGTGCGCCTCCTCTACTAGTGCGCCCTCTACACAAGCAACTCCTCCACACTTAAGCTCTCAAGCTCAAGCCTCCATGGTGCGCCCTCATACTTTGCTCCTCATTTTCTTCAATCCCTTGCGCCCTTCTCCTCCATGATTGCTCTCTTGAAGCTAGTGCGCCCTCTTTGAAGCCTTGCGCCCTCCTCATCTCAAGGATGACATGCTCAAGCCCTTGTGCGCCCTCCTTTCCTCAAGAATGCGACCAAGTGTGATCCAAATCCCCACTCCTTTCTTCCTCTTCACTCCTATTCTCCTTGTTGAAACAATGTAACTGCAAAGTGTATTCTAATTATTATTGTTGTATTATTCATTAGATCAATCCCCTATTGCGGATTGATCATGTCGGTTATTGTGAAAGACCAAATCCCCTTTTGTGGATTAGTCAAATGTAATTGTAATAGGCAGAATAAGAAGTCGGCCCCATAATATATTAAAGAGGCCCTAGAATATATTAAAGGTGGTTATAACCACCCAGATTGAGAAGTCGGCCCTGCCAGTGAAAAGACACCTCCACACGTGCCAGAGTTGTATAAATAAGGAGGTTAGCGCCTCACTTAGACACACACACTTGTTCATTGAGGAGCAAGTTTCGGAGTTGCAGTTGGAGAAGAGAGAGAGAGAGAGAGGCGCATTCTTGGGAGAGGACTTTCTGTATTTGTTTGAGTTATCTCTTGGCATTGTATTGGCTATCTATAATAAGGAAGTTTTGCTGGGTTTTCTCCCCAATGAGGGTTTCCCAGGATAAATTGATGCAGGAGCATCTCTCCACGTCAGCCAGCCAGCCACGTCAGCGCGTGCATTCAAGGCTGAAGAGAGGCGCAACCCTCGTTTTCAATTTTGAAATTGAATGTAATTAAATGTTTTAGGCTGTTGAGCCGTGAGGCCGTGCTTTGCACATACGTAGAAGTAGGTAGGCCTTTAATGTTTGAAGGCTGAGATCTAGATCCGATTTGCGGACTAGACAACCCATTCAATGTAATTGAATAGGGTAGGTGAGGTTGGAGGGAAGAGCTCGAAGAGCCCCCTCTTGTAAAAAGATCATTGTATCTCATTTGTAAAAAGAGAAGAGTATGCACAAGAGAGAGTGAGTGTGCAAAGAGAAGGAGCCGAGACTCTGTTAAAGTCTAAGCTTAAGAACACCCTTGTAAACAGGCATTTGCCATTTAATATAAACAACAGTTTTTCCTGCATAATTCCTGTGTTGAGTGAATGTCTTTGAGTGTTCTTTATATGCTGTGAATGTATGCTGTAGGTTTTCATTTGCAGGAGTTGTTTTGATTTCAGGCTTGAGAGGTTCTTTGTGGTTTCATGCCAGGAGGGCATGACAGAGTACTGCGGTCTCTGAAGACCAGTGCACTGAAGCACTTCTGAACTCTGCGGATTCAGACAAAGACGTGTCAGGCAGGCACAGTAGCTGAAATCATCGACTCGAGGAAGACCTTGGAGGTTGCTGAACACCTCAGGAGGCAAGGCTGTGTAGGCGAGACACAGTTGTAGACAGAAGCTCTAAGGAGTTCTGTAAAGCTCTGCCAGGTGGGCATTGAGCAGGTGCAAGGAGTGCACAGGAGAAGAACTCTGCTGTGAGTTTACAAGAAGACAGAAGCTCTGAGGAGTTCTGTGAAGCTCTGCCAGGTGGGCATTGAGCCAGTGCAAGGAGTGCACAGATGAAGAACTCTGCTGTGAGTTCTTAAGAAGTTAGAATCATCTGAGGATTCTTGACACTCTGCCAGGAGGGCATTGAGACAGTGTGCAGGTAGGCACAGAGAGGAAGAGAACTTTGTCGAGTTTTGTAGTTGAAGAAGAATCCTATGAGGGATCTTCGCAGGGTTGTTGAACATCCTGAAACACTCAGCAAGAGGTTGCTTGAGTGAAGGATAGCCAGGAGGGCATCCAAGTTCTCCATCTGAAGGAGAAAGGAAAAAGGACCGAGTTCCTTAAGAATCCGAGTCTCAGAAAAGATCAGAAGAGATAGCACCTTTGTGTGCGTGAAGACTCTGCAGGAGCGTAAAAGTCAGAATCCTTCAAGGATTCGGGAATAAGCTCAGGAGGAGTAGCGTTTTCATGTGCGCAGGCGAGGACTCGAAGTCGCAGAGCTCGCAGGGAAAAGAAGGCAAAGGCCAAGGCCTTTGACAATTGGAATTTCTTCCAAGTCCGGGAAGAAAGTGTGCGCAAGCTCGGGAGGAGCAATAGCTGCCGTCGGATGATCTGAAGATATCTGGACTGTTGAAGGTTTCCACGTCCAGGAGGCAGTGCAGGAGGAGCGCGCAAGAGTCGAAGAGATTCTGAGCCGTTGGATCTCGCCCAGAATAGCCGACAGCCGTCAGATCTGTCGAGAGGAGTTCGAGGTTTAAACCCTCGTAGCAGAGCGAAAGTCCTGAAGGAGTTGGTATCGAGATTTCAGTGTTCGGAAGTTCGGGGGTCCGGAGGACGGAAGTCCGGGCACTCGACATCAGAAGTCCCGAAAGGGCGAATCAGATCTGAGCCGTCCGTCTGCGGGAGGACGCGTGTCACGAGATCCTGTCTATCGGGGATTTGGACATCGGAGGTTAGAAAGGGAAGTCCTTCGACTTTGCGAGTGGCGAAGTCACGAGAAGATCAGAGCTGTCCATCTGAGGACAGGTGGCAGAGATCGGAGGATCGGCGAAGTGCTGAAGGGGTCCAGGATTCGGATCTCGTGAACTTGGAGGTTCGCAAGGTGAGAGCCCAGAAGTTGGGTAATCCAAGTCGCGAGTGGCGAAGTCGCGAGGAGCGGAGACAGCCAGAGGATCCAGGTCGCGGAGGACCATTGGATCAGAGCCTCATCGCGCGTATCGCGCATTCGGAGGTTCGGAGGTTGAGAGGACCTCGTCTCGATTGCAGAAGTCGCGAAGTGCCGAGAGCCGAGGCATGAGTGTGAACACATGGAAGAACCACAAGGTGGGGCCCGTGTGGTTGACAGGTGGATACGTGTCGCCTGAAGAAAGAGGTCAACACTCCGTTGACTACTCGCGTCTCAGGGATTCGCAGGATAAGAGCATGAGAGCTCAACCCTTTGACTTGCGAAGTCGCGAAGTTGCGACGGGAGCTAGCGTTTAGCCTAGCTGACGGTCACGCGCAGAGGGCGTTGACAGAAGGGAGCTATACCCATTTCGTGATCTCGGGTATCGCGAGATTGGGAAGGAAGAGTCGACAGCTTCGACTCGCGAACTCGCGAGATTGCGACAAAGGACTTTGGGGTTAGGCCCTTGGTCATAGCGCTGGGGTTGTTGGGAGAAGGTGGAGCTCGCGCCTAGTGCTGGTCGCACAGGGGAGCTTTCGAAAGGACCTGTGG
>SNQJ01S0022029.1:44563-66202 GCA_010110895.2 Picea sitchensis | reverse complement strand
TTTTTTTTTCCATGAAGAAATTGACTCGATTTTATATAGAGTATAAAATCTTTTACAATGCATAGTCAACAGCAAATCACTGAAGACTGGACAGAAGTCAGCGCACTGAAACAAAAGGTAGCGGTCAGCACACTAATACAAAGTCGACAGCGCACAAAGTCATCTGGTCGATGCCAAGCAAAAAGAAACAGTGAACCGGCTCAGGAAATGAAACTAGCAAAACAACAGAAATCCGAGAAGAAGATCGTTCATACAACGATCATACAACGATCATACAAACGATCAGAAGATGTCCAGGTAGGTTGGCGAGCTCACATGTCCCCTATCACTATGGAAGAGCGTAAGTTTTCCAGCCTCTGCAATAAGCGCTCTTTTTGAGAGAGCGTCAGCCTCACAATTAAAGGATCTAGGAAGGTGTTGAAAGCTGATGTTGGTGAATCCCTTGGAGAGTTCGCGCGTTTTCTGCTTCCAACAAGCAACGTGGACTGCGTTGAGCTTGGACTTGTGAGTGATCCAGTCTAAGATGACGCTTGAGTCACCTCGGACGAGAAGAAGCGAGATGGACCAAGAAGATGCAAGGAAGAGTGTGACCCAAAGTCCCATGAGCTCCGCTTTATTGTTGGTCCCCTGACCACAGTTGAGGAACCACTTTGTAATGCGCGACAGATGTGTTTTGAAGAAGCCCCCGGCTCCACAACAGAGACCATTTGATCGGGCCGCTCCATCAAAACAGGCCAGGGTAAATCCATCTGGCAGTTCAAGATTAATTGCTTTGGTGAGTGTGGGCTTCAAAGTAGATGGGTACCAGTTGTGAGTGGCAATTACTCGTTTGAAGACAACCATCAGGGATGGAGTCCGATCCTCGAACAACGCCCAGTTTCGTTCAGTCCAAAGGTGCCAACTTATGGTCACAGCCAAGGAATTAGGAGAGGATTTAATCCGGTTCCAAGAGTTGAAACAGCTGGAAATCGAGTCACCGCTCCAGGAGAAAGATAGTTTTTAGTAAGATAAAATGATTTTCCAGACTTCCATCGAGAAACGACAGTGAATTAAGAGATGATTGATATCTTCCTGGGCGTGCTGGCAGAGAGGGCAAATGCCTGGCCCTTCCCAGCCCCTCCGACGAAGCTGGTCCCAAGTTAAAATCTTGCCTTTCCCGGCTAGCCAAATAAATAGTTTATACTTGAGCGGGATCTTCCAGTTCCAAAGCTGAGTGAACCAGGAAAGATCGGGCTCTTGGGCTTGCTGTGAAATTAGAGCATTGTATAAATTATTAACGGATATGATACCTGTAGCGTCGCCTCCCACCCACCGCAGAGCATCCGAGTTGTCGTTGAGGGAAATGTCGGCCATCTTTAAAGCTGAAGTGTAGCGGTTCCAATCCGCTGCCTCCCCACCACAAAGAGTCAAATCTGCAGCACCCAGCCAAGAATCTGGGAGAACAGGGGAAGAACTCGGGCTCCTAAACTGCGCCAGGCAGGTCTGATTCAAAGAGGCAAGCTTGGAAATCAGTGTGGAGGAGAGTATCGAGCGATCTTCAACACCAATGATTTTGTCTCTTCCAACACAAATCTCAGAGCCAGAACCAGGAGAGGCACCAACTAGACCCTTCCAGAAGGAGGAGGCCCAATGTGGAAGTAAGGAGGGCTTACGAATCCAGTCTCTAAAATGAAAGGAGCCAAAATATTTATCAGCAACGATACGATGCCAAATGTTGTTGATATTAGCTGCTCTCCAGAAGGAGCTAGCCAGGAGGGCGGTGTTAAAGTTGAAAAGATCTTTTAGCCCCCAGCCACCTGTCCTTTTAGGCCTTGTCAGGATATCCCATCCGCAGAGATGAAATCTATGTTTTGTCCCCAATCCATTCCAAAGAAAATTCGAAGAGAGTCTCCGGAGAGCGTTGATAATCTTTTTGGGAATTCTCTCCAAGGTCATCCAGTAGACCGCCAAACCTTCCAGAACCGCTTTGATCAGTGTAAGACGACCGCCCATAGAGAGCCAGATATTACACCAACCGCCTATCTTCCTTTCAAATAGTCTAAGAAGCCACTGCCAATCTTCGGGAGAGGAGGATTTCATCTTTAGGCGATATCCAAGGTAAATGAAACCCTCGCTCAGGTTTAAGAAGGAAAATGGAATGGATGATTTGAGGCAATAGAGCTCTGTCTCCGAGAGACCCCAGTAGTGAACAGTAGATTTAGCTTGGTTGATTGCAAGTCCCGAAACTGAACAGAAAAGTGAAAGCACCTCTTGGATAACCCTCCATTCCACCGGATCAGCTAATGTCATGAGTAGGACATCATCTACGAACATCAGGTGGAACATCTTCAAAAGTTTGGAGACTTTTATACCTGTGATTTTAAGTTCAGTGAAGCTTTTAGTGAGGAGGAGGCTGAGGCCCTCCATTATCAGAATAAAGAGGTAGGGGGACAGGGGGCATCCCTGTCGGAGGCCCCTCTCATTTTTAAAATAGCTTGTGGCCTCTCCATTAATTAGAACAACAAAATTAGCACTAGTAACACAAGCAAGGATCCAATTAGAGAGTTTTTCACCAAAACCCGCTGAGTAAAGAACAAGTCTCAGGAAATCCCAATCAATGCTGTCAAATGCTTTTTTGAGGTCAAGTTTCATGATCAATGCTTTTTGGTTCATCTGCTTGATGATGTGGATGCACTCGTGGGCGGCCCCTATAGCGTGCTGGATTCTTCTGCCTTTTAAGAAGCCGAGTTGTTCAACCGAGAGGCTCCTTCCAAGATAGGGTTTGATCCGGTTGGCGATGACTTTTGAGATCAGCTTGTAGACCAAGTTGCAGAGGGAGATCGGTCGGAAATCATTGAAAGAAAGCGAGCTGTCAGTTTTCGGGATCAGGACCAAAAACGTTGAGTTTAAGCTGCCAGATATGTGACCCTTTAATCGGGAATCCTCAACCATCTGAAGTAAATCCTCGCCTACAAGATCAAAGAAGAAAATAAAAAAAATTGTAGTCCAGCCATCCGGCCCAGGACTTCTCTCCCTTTTAAAGTGAATCAAGATATCTTTGATTTCTGAAAGTGTAACCGGGTTATAAAGTTCTGTAACCTCTTCAGCCGAAAAATATTGTGAATATAGGCCGGCTGTAGTGATCTTTTCCAGAAGGTTATGGCCGCTGGAAGCTTTGAATTGTGATTTAAAATAACTCACTGCCTCAGCCTTTATCTCCTCAAGCCCACGTAAGGACCCCTTTTCCTCGCTGTCGATTGACCAGATCGATTTTTTGCTTCTATTAAAACTTGCCAAATTGTGAAAGTACTTGGTATTAGAGTCCCCGCTTTTTAACCAAGTCGCACGACTCCTCAATCGCCATGCCTTTTCTTGATCCCTCAGGATGGAGGATCTGTTCAGTTCAAGCGCTGAAAGTGATGCCGAATCCGCCTCAGTCAAGGTCGATTGGGCCGCTTTCAGAATAAGTTCTTTAATTTTAGAATCCAAATCTGTAAGTTGAGAGGACTGTGCTAATTTTAACTCCGAAAACCACCGCTTTGACTTTTTTTTAAGTACTTGGAGTTTCCAAACCAGTCGCCGCTGAGGGTTTAACTCCTCCATGAAGCAATTGTCCCTCCAGACCTGATGGACCAAAGTCGAGTAGTCTGCATGCTCGAGCCAATGGTGGTTAAATTTATAAGGAGTCGACCGGTGTAGCTTTGGAGGCGTCAACTGAAGTAGGATCGGGGCGTGGTCCGAGACAAATGGGAACTCCACCCACGAAGAAGGATAGGTTGCTGAAGCCAAAAATGCCTTGGCCACCAAAAAACGATCTAGCCTTCTAGCGATGGCTTCATTACCTGAGCACCCATTTCGCCAAGTAGGGGCCAGACACGAAGGCTTGATATCAGTTAGGTTGTTTGCATCAAACAGAGCTTTGTAGGAGGCCTCCGAATGACCCGGCAAGAAAGGGCCACCCCAGTGTTCATCAGCAGACAGAATGATATTTAGGTCTCCACCAAGAATAAGATTAGGCAGTGAGAGTAGTCCGCTTTCTGCCAACTGTTTCCAGAAGTGTGGTCTGTTCGAACAAGGGCCATAGACGTTGAGAAACGCCATCTCCTGTCCTGTGGGTTGATAGAGACCAGTCAAAAGAATGCCCCCCTTCGTCATAAATGATCTAAGCGAAAGGATGTCCGGATTCCAGGCAACTAACAGTCCCCCACAGTTGCCTAGGGAGCTAGCAGCAGCGGAGATCCAAGTAGGTCTGAAAAGATGCAAAAAGTCTCTGGAAAGAAGGTCCGAGGCCAGGGTCTCTTGAAGAAAAATGAGATCCGGCTTAGTGTTTTCCATCAATCTTCGAAAGGAGGCAACCTTGAGGGGTCCTCCGATCCCCCTAATGTTTAGAGAGAGCACAATCATTATTTTGTTCTCGCCAAGGCCTTCAAAGCTCTAAGGGCCTTTGTGTCCTGCGAGGGATCTTCAGTAGCAGATGGCTTAGTACTCGCTTCCTCTTTTTTCTTTCTGGAGTTGCGTGTCTAGAGAGGGGAAAGTTCCAATCCAATACCATGCGACCAGGCAAGAGCTTTAGAGGATTTGACGGAGAGATTTGAAGAAGAAGGACCCGGGTCAATGGATGGAACAAGTAGCTGCTTGCCACGGTACATAGGTAAAGGGGATAGATTACACGGAAGTAGACCAGGAGAGACCGATGAGTTTAACTCCTTTAAGAGAGTTACTTCGTCCTCCTCCAATTGGCTAAAACCCGGAGACTGTGTGGGGGACTCTGCGAGAGATGGGGGGTTGAGAGTAACAAAATGCTAGATATTCGAGGGCGCAGAGGTAGGTTGTAACAACTCGGCCGAGTGAGGAAGTAGCTGGTTGCTCTCCTCATAGGAGGGTAACGGATCATGAGAATCGGGTCTATCTGTGTGGAGGGTATCCTCTATAATAGGTAAGGGGGAGACAGAACAAGTAGCCGAGAGCCAGGGAAGGTCAGATAAGGAGTTCTTTTCGTTTTCTGTAAGTGTCTTTAGAAGTGTGGGACAGAGCAGGTTTAATTTATACAGCGGTTCATCAGGGAGGATTGGGCGATGAGGCGAGTCAAGATAGGCCAGTGAGGGGTCGGCCTCCGTATATTCAAGGGGGTGATGATAAAGATCCAGTTCTTCAGAGTAATCGGTAGTAGACTTACCCGGGCAATCATGACGGAGGTGTCCAGTAAGACGACAGTGATTACATCGGAATGGGATTCCGAGGTAGTCCAATTTTTGGTAAAGCTTCTGTCCTCTCCAGACGATCACCAGAGTTTCTGAGAGTCCTGTCATGATATCAATCTCAACAAGCACTCTACCCATTTGTCTCGAAGAGCTACTGAGCAGCTGCAAATCATGAGCAACGAAGGTCCCCAGGGAATTGTCGATCGCTTTCAGTGCATCTTCGTTCCAGAGATGAAGCGAGAGACCTGGGAGGAGAACCCAAAGATGTCTGTGTTGAAAATACTCATTGTCTGGGTTGAATGCTAGCCTCCAGCTCTTAAGCATTAAACTGCTCCCTCCGAAAACCCACGAAGAAGCGAGTAGAAGGGAGGCATCATCAGGGGACTTGCAGTGAAAGCAGATCCAGCCTTTTTTGAGGTGCTGGACTCTTGGCAAATAGCCTAAAATGGGAGACCACTTGCTTTTTAGCCAGTCATCCATAGAGGGATGGCTAAGGTGTCTGTAGGAGATGCGTCCCACCAGTGTGCAAGTCGACATCATAACCAGGTTTTCAAAACCCACACCATCTCCCAGCATCAGTCGCTTTGAATTTTTGTTGGCTTTCCAGACTTTGCGACCACAGGAAGATTTATGGGGGAGAGAGCCATCATTGCGGGGTCCCGAGCGAAACTGTTTGGGAGCTGGGAGAGTTTCGGGAAGGGACCTGTCAGATGTAGGAGGAACAGGCTTCGATGCAGGGGAAGGCAACTGATGGGGGAGAGTTTTATCGTCAGAGGTCACAGCTGGAACAGTGGATAAGTTTAAAAAAGATGACTGGGAGGGAAAACTCAAACGCGTGGATTCAAGGGAGTCTATTTTTTCAAACAGGCCCTCCTGTTTCCAGACAATCTCATCCGAGGGCTGCATAAGAGGGTATGTCAGCTTTTCCATGATAAGTAGAGGGAAGCTAACTGTAGGGGAACTCGAGTCAGAGTCTGAAGGTCCCTGGGTGTACTTCAGGTCAGTGGGGGGAGACTAAACAGAGAGACAAACACCAAGTAAAAGTGACACCAAGTAAGCTGGACAAAGAGACAAACCCGTGCGCTGATCAGTANTGCAGGAGAAATCCGACCCACGGGGAGCCCACCACAGTAACCTGCCGGCGATAATGGAGGAGGGTGAGACGTTCAGTGAGGAGGCTCGGTTTGCGGGTACCAGCCAAAACAGAGATGGAGTCTTTGTCCTAAAGCTTTTCAGGAGAGAACGACCCACGCAGAGCCCACCACAGAAACCTGCCAGCGATAATGGAGGAGGGTGAGACGTTCAGTGAGGTCCAAGGGCTACCCAATGGTTGCCTGGATCGGTGGGATTCTGGAATGCCTGAAGCGCCATCGCCAAATTCAAAATTTTCTCCCGCTCCATCTAAGGATGTTGAAATGGAGAGCAAGGCCACAATTCTATGGCACCTAGCTTCCTTAAATGTGCAATGAATATCTTTATGATATCTTTGTTTATTTATACATTATTTTTGTCTCATGGTGTTTTTTCTTTTGTTCAAGCAAGAGAAAGGGTGACTCCTCAAATGGTCGAGATTATCAGTACATATGTTGCGTTTGAGATTATCAATTGAAGGGATACAGAGTTGTATAGAAATTGTCATAAGATACATAGGATATCCAATGAAAAAAGGGAGATTTTTGGGAGATTTTTTTATTAACTAAAAGTTTATTGTGAGAGAGTTTAAAAAAAAAAAGGAGATATAAAACAAATTGGGTACTATTTATTGTCCCATGCATGATGTTTTATCCATAGATTTGTTTTGTGAACTTTCTATGTGCAGAAAGAGTAAGACTAATAAACATATTTTTTGGTTTTATGACTTTGCTAAATCTATCTAGAACTTGGCCTTTAGGATTTGTAGTTAGAKGCTCCCATTTTCCATTTCTTAGAAGTCGTCCCTCTTAGGTTGTGCACTTACATAGGCCATCGAGCTTCATACATTATGTCAAATGATCAAAGTGGTTAGCATGACGGTTCCCTAGTTTATGTCCATAAAACCCATGGACCCAAGTGCAATTAAAGGAGATGGAGTTGGAGATGGCACATCTGCATCGCATTTTTAGAATTTTTTGTTGGGGCATCATGCACCATGAGTGGGGTCTCATATGGTGAGCATTCAAACATCTAGTGAGAGATTACTATGAAGGATAATGTTATGTGTATGTGTATTTATAGTCTCAAAAATGCTCAATGGAAGTTGGTGATGAGTTGTGCCTCATGGATGATATCACAATATAAAGAAAACACCTTCTAGTCGAGGTTTTTGTAGAACGTTCTAAACAAATTCTCCTTTCTTCATTTATTATAATGGAGGTGGGTGATCAGAGGTCTTAGAGGACATTTTTTAGTTAGTGTGCCTTAATCGTATTAGGAATCCCAATGCACTCATATATTGGGCACAACAATGCATTCCCATTATACATGGATTGAAGATTGTTATTATTATTTCATAGTAAAATATCCATGTAAATAAATTCTAAACATACTCTAATTGGTGCATATTAAAATAGTCAACATAAAAAGCCTAAGACTATACCCCATAAAATCCTTTTAAAGAAATTGTTATGTTCAACTAAATTTTTGGTAGTTCTTTACTTTCAAAAATTAAAAAAAGAAAAGGAACTCTCAAGCTATCAACCTTGATTCATTTAGCTTTCTAGAAATTTCCTCTATATCAACATAAAATTGTCAAAGAGATTATTGAAATTATACCCAAAGGTCACGCATGTAGTAAAAAAAAAATGTGCTTGTTTTTTGAGACTATCCAGACCCCATGATTTAGACATGATATTGCTTTTGATAATCCATTTGTCGTCCTATTTTTGTCCCTATAGATATGTGAAAATGAGATATGAGGGAAGGCTGATTGTAGTGACTTGACATCAAGAAACAATGAATGAAGAGTGAAATTGCGTAATAGTGATTTCCATGGCATCCATTGAATGAAAAGAAGCAAATCCCAAAATATTTGAATTTTCTCTACTCCATATTCCTGAGCCAACATGAAAACCAATTTAAATGCTAATAAATCACAATAGTTGTTTGACCAAAACCTTCTTTGAAAGATATGTTTTCATTCATGGATATGTGGATTATCTTTCAACACAGGTCCTAGGAGGGATCCCCTTAGAGGAACCATTGAAGTAAGCCCATGGAATATCCTTATTAAATTCTTCTTCTTTAGTCTTTTGAACAACTTTTTTTTTATCTTGAAACTAGGGGAAATAATATTTAATATTTAGATCTAGAACACACATTTCAAAGGTAATGCTTATTTGTCCTGAATTCATTTCGAGCTTATAGATAGCCATATTCCCCAAGAAAAAAATAATGGGCGGGCTCTAAACCTTCTTGTTTTCCTATTTATGCACTAGATACTAAACGCCTCCTCAGTGGCATTGCCTACTCAAACATTTTATAAGCCAATCATGACTTCCACTTCTTTCTAGAACTCCTTTATAAAATGTAAAACATGAAAATGTGAGAATTGTTTTCTTCTTCTTGCTAACATAGATAGCACCAAACATGTCTCTCAATATTCCTCTTTTGCAATAGGTTTTAGGTGGGATATTTTTTGCTCAATATAAGCCATGTGAAAATTTTAGATTTTGATGGGAATTTGGGCTTCCATACAAATTTCGACCACCACTCCTAGAGATCCTCTCTTCCTTTAGCTATTAAATCCCTCTATCCAATTTTTGGAACATATTCCCCAATTGGATTTTGTGACAAAAAAATATGATCTTCATCATCTCTTATCATAACAAAATTTTGTCTTAAATCATCTTTGTACCTATACCAAATGAAAGCATCCTCTTCCTTTAGTCCAATTTGCCTCTAGGTTAACTAATATTTTTTCTAAGGAGATGACCTGTCCTAGTTTACAACCTATCTTAGAGTATAAAAACCTAAATTCTTCTTACTCTTGTATCATATGTGGAGGAAACCTATGAAAACCCAACTTTCAACCGAAGGATCCAATCCAATTTAGACTTTGTCCCAACTTCCAACTTGCCACACTAACGAATCTCCAACCAATGGAAAATTTGTGGTGATTGCTTTCCATATTATCAATGTGTTTTGTATTCTTTTAATAGGATTTCTAACCCATTCCTCCATTGAATCTAGAGCTATTTACTTGGATTTTATAACTTGAACCCACAACATAGATCCTTGAACTAACCAAGTAAGTAACTTCTTTCTTTGCTGCCTTAAAATGCTAAGTGACCCTAAGGAAGCAAAGAAGTTAACCCATATACTGACAGGATGTATGGGAGAAAAAGAGACCACTATAGCTATATCTACCCCATTGCTCAATTGGGATGTGTGTCAAGTGAGAAAGTAGAAGTGCATAGGAAGAAAGTTCAAGATGATAGTTGAACTCATAAGCTATGATATGGGCTATGTCTTGTTGGACCTAGGCTTCGATGTGAACATCCTACCAAATAAATTTTGGGAATTGATGGGTAAGCCAAACTTGGTGTGGTCCCCTATTCAACTTAGGCTAGCTAACCAATATTGAATATGTCCCATCGGTTTATCAGAGTAGGTGGAGGTGAATATTGAAGGGGTAAAAACAATAGAAGACTTTGAGGTAATTGATATCATGGATGAATCATATCCCTACCCCTCTCCACTTGGTATTTATTAGGAATATTACAACAATGTGATCTTGAATTTGAAGGAACACAAAATTTCCTTTGTAACATATACCTTGTGCATCATTGCACCATCATTGAGAACATATATAATATTACAGAGTGCAGGAAAGATTATATCAACCCCACAATTGATGGTGATTTGAGTTGGAGAAGTGTACGCTCCTATGACACAAATTTGGAGGATTCTACGGAGAGATGGAAGAATAAGATTTATAAGGTTTCAACAAGGATATGTGCACAAATTACAAAAATGGTGCATAAGAATGGACTAGGACCCTATAACCTACCTTGGTTTGATGGAATAGACTAAATGGATATGTTTCTTGCACATATGTAGAAAATTCCCTTGACCGATAGAATTCAATCCCTCAACATAGTACAAGAAGTAATACCCATGCAATGGTGGGAAGCACACCATGAACATATACAAGAGTGAGCAAAGTTGTTCGAGTTGACCAAGAAAATATTTCATCCTATGGTAAATCCCCAAGAACATATGTGTTCCTACGAAAGGCATTGGCTAGATAGGAAATGTTCAATTACACAAGCGATCCATTAGGTTTCCAAACACACCAAGTCGAAAGGTATCCCAACCCATCAAGTGCCTTTGATTAGGATCATTTTGATATATGGGTGGCACATGCTAAATTTCAAACCAAACCAAAGGTTGGGTAGTTGAAAAACTAACCTAGTCCCAGCTATAAGAACCAAGGATCCTCCATGGAAAAGGTTGAGGAACATGATTAAAGTAATAAATCATTGTGACTCACCAAGGTCGGATGTGATGGGATGACATACCCAGAATAGAGAAGGGGTGCACAGTATACATGCATTGCACTCCAGAAGGATAGGACTTAGGGTAGAGGTAGAATAGTCATTATAGATATAATAAATAAGAAACATTAACAACTCAATGTAATAAAGTGGGACATGATAGGTCGTACCCAATTGAGAGTTTGAACATTTTTGAAAAGATTAAGCTTTAATACCATATTAAACTCAAAAGGATATAACAATGGTCATTGATAAACGACTGACAAGATGCAGACGAATAAAGCAGCGGGGAAAGTAATTTGTTAGCTATAACACAAGTGATGACAACGAAGGGAAAATACAAAAATTATGGAAATAATGTTCTTACGATGTGTGATAGTATACCGACGCAGGTCAATAATAATTGTCTTTTATAAAATCTTGATAGCCAACATCGTTGTGGGGACATCACCCTCCATGTATTTAATTCTCCATAACCATATTTCAACTCACCATTTCCATCCAAAAAGACAAGATAAAAGTGTAGATCCAAGGGGGAAATACTCAAGAAACAAAGTGTTGACAACTCAAGAAAATCAAGTCGCAGACTCAACCACCATAGTCATCCCAACAAATAGCATAGAGAATACAGAGGTGCTACCCAGTCACGAACAATAGTGGCATTCCCCAATAATCTCCATGCACGGAAGAAAGATAAGGACACCAAGGAGCAATAGGTTCTCTAGCCTATCATACCCTCCAATGTAAGCTTCATGGGCCCTTAGTTAGGGAAAGTCCCCCTGTTGTGGTATGTCAATTGCAATGTTTGATACCTAGTCCAATTCTTGGACTTGTAATTTGATTGGTATGTAGAGATAATTTAGGGGGCAAACGAGAAACAAAAGGTGGTCACCCAACAATGTTCCAAGCCTATTTGAAAATCCGGTGTACTAACTCTAGTTTATTTCCCACATTTTGGCTGAGGCCTGCCGATCATGGCATACATTCGATGCTTACTTAGCTAGATGCATAATAGATTTCTTTGGCTCAATAAAAAATACCCAAATGATGAGAACGCCATGTACCAAGTTCCAGGTCTTCTAAGGAAGAATGAATACTCAACAAAAGTTCTCAAGGCTAAGGATGCAGCCCACAAAGAAATTTACACTAAGTATGCTACACATAGAGGGTCATGAAGGGTAGTGATTGTGGATATCAATGACCAGAGAGTCTGCTTTGCTACACAATGTTTTTCCTACAAGTACTTTGCAAGTGCCACAAGGAAGAATGTACAATCAAAGTTCTTTTTGTTTCAAAAATATGTGTCATGGGAGTCCACATGGTGTGGGCACACTATCTGTTAAACAAATTTGTTGATGGCCATTTAGAGGCCCAATACTTGGGTAAATAATTTCATTACAACTCGGTCATATTACTAGTTTCCATGATTCTATGGAGACCCCCTCCAGGCCATGGGGATGATGCAACCAGTGTGCCACCCTTCGTCACACCCAAATTTCTCACACTAATCACCCAGTAAGACTGAAAAAAGAACTGACCTTTCCCTCCACCCACTCACCTTATCTACGAATCCCACAAATATTATAAGATAGATATATAGATGAGGGAATGCAGGGAGTAAGTCACTCCATATAAGGAATGGAGTACACTAAGGAAAAAGGAGTCCAAGACACACATCACAAGTCATTTTAGAAGAGGTACTCATAACTTATTCAAAAAGTTAATTCAATGTTGTGCATCTTGAGTAGTATCATGGAAAGGTATGAGGCCTATCTCCAATTTGAATGAAATTTCCATAATGTCTTTATTTATCCACTTGCATACCAACAAGCCATAACTTTCATGCTTCCATTTTGTATCATGGAAGAAGACATCCAGTAGGGTGTCAAAGAATGGGTTGATCATGTTAAACCTACCCCTTAGGATGAGCTAGAGTAGCTCAAAACATGGAACAAGAGGAACAAAGAGAATAAAAGAGCATTAATAGCAACACTACATAAATAAAAGACATCAGTTCCCACACATCAACATGCATACACATCACTAGTGAAGGGAAAGCGATCTACGAATAATGGGATGCACACTGAGGCAGAGACATAGGCTGACTAAGATAGGCCCCCCAAGTGGAAAAATACCTCAATTACACCAAGTTTAGGCCTAATAAACCTTGGTTCCAACTCAGACACCGACGATGACACACATACGCCAACTCCCCCACTAGAGGTCCACCCCAYACCCATCACARAGGATGTTTTGAAGAAGTCAGCTCCAGTAAATTATTAAAGAAAAATATTATTAAAGGAAAAGTGACAAGTTGTCCTTGACAGGTAAATCAAGGTGTTGAAACAAGTATAAATAAAGGCAATCTCATTTCATTATGACACATTCATTCTCACCTACTCATCTGAGGCAAAATTTTGGAGAAGTGMTAGCAATAGCTAGAAAAAGACATTGGGGGCATATTGGAGGATATATTGAAGGTTCTAGCATCTCTCTTGGTCTTTCTTGGTCACTTTACTATTGTGCTAGCTCTAGGAGAGGCACTAGACTTGGGCTGGATACTCTGTATGRTATTTTTTCTCTTGATGGAGACATACTAGTAATATCTTGGATTGTATTCTTCTACAAAMACATTTTTTGGGTTTTTATCCCAAGTTTGGGTTTTCCCAAGATAAACTCTCGTGTTCTTGTGTCTACTATGCATGGTTAATATCTCTAGATATTTTTATTTTTGCTACATTTTTATAGTTGATATTTTCAGTGTATAGTTATTCTATGATAATTGTGGAATAATGTAAAACGTGTTTAATATCATAAGGTAATAACTATCAAGTATGAGAATAATGAAAACACCAATGTGGTATCAAAGCTAGTTGAAATATTTCCACTGCACAATTTTTTTGTTTGCTGCAACTACAACAAAACCTTGTGAAGCTCGTTGAGCATTTATTGAAGGTCGTTGGGAGAAATATCTGCATAAACTAACTCTCCCTGACTTAGTGCACTTAATGATGCTCTCAGTTTTCCAAAATCTCATGTTTGATTTTTTGGTCAAAGTCGAAGGTTAACTAGTTAAAGTCAAAGTCAAAGGTTGACTGGTCAAAGTCACAGTCAAAAGTTGAACTTTCGTTCAAAGATTGATTTCTTGGTCAAGTTGAAATTTTAGGGATTCTTCAAGATTTTTGACATTCTTCTAAAACGTTGAACCTTTTGATTCAATTTTGTAACTTCTTCTTGCCAAGATAGTGTCCAATTTCAGATTAGAAGACAAGTTGGATGGTGCTACAAATTTCAAAGGTATGGACTTGTATATTCTTTTCAAGTTATATCATATAGAGAAGAATGAGTGTGTTTATAGGGGATGTACAAGAGACCTTGTCCAAGCAATAATATTGGATTCAACACATTCAAAGGAACAACACACCCTCCCTATCAATTAAGACTCCAGGTTCCAAGTTTGATTAATGTATTCTGATTTCTTTAATACTTGTTGCATCTCAAGAATGTTGTAGATATGAAAATAGCCTTTAGAGGGTTGTTACTAATAGGTAGTAATGTTATGTCATAGAACTAAAAATCAAATGTTTGGTAGTACTTAAACATTATTATGGTCATTATGTAAATGATCACCATTTAGTACTAATAATGCACTTGGTTGAAATATGTTCTTGGCGTTTTTCCTTGTTCTGGGTAGGTCACCATGGTGCCTCTAGGCACATGACAGGTTACTGTGAACATATCTTCAGCCATGACGAGAGACCATTTTTTTAACTTGTAATTAGACCATTGTTATCTTGGCTATTATCACTAATACGGGAGGCCAAGATTATATTTTTATCTTGGTTATTATCCTTGATACAGGAGACCAAGCTTGTATTTTACTTTTGGTTATTATCCCTGATTCGGGAGGCCATATTTTGTAGAAGGGTCATTATCCCTGGTACAGGAACCCTTATTTTTGTAGAAGGTCATTATCCCTGGTAAGGGAGCCCACACGTCTCTTCATTTAGTAGGATTGTGCAGACTCAGAGGGAGTCCAGATTCAAAGGGAGTCACTTGTCTTAGGTAGAGAGTCAGATGATCAATAAAGGAAAACGTTCAGATCAAACGTGGAGAGAAAGACCTTCCAGGACAATGTCATGGAGTGACATTATTAGATATGATTCCAGGATGGAACCATACCAAACAACAAAGASAGTTCTAGTGAATATGGATGTATMCAATCGGTCAGATTGGGGTACATATATGATGGTTCTAAAATGTGATGCAGAGGGAGAATATATCATAGAATTTCCAAACATATGTAAAATATACTCCCAAAAAGGGAGGTGGTATTACATTCAGAGTGAGMAAATATATTTAAGCCARACACTAGCTCCAGTCATCAGGACTATCATCGCTCTTACTTCAGTGATAGATGAAGATCACATYTGATGAATGTGAAGACCATGTTCCCAAAAAGTGTGAAGAAGCACAAGGATTCGTGATACATGAGAAGGAGTCTCATGTTTGCATATTGAAGTAAGCCTTGCATACACCTAGAGCATGGTATCCCAAGATTGATGGATACTTGATGAGCATGGGGGTGATGCAGATACCAAGCTTTGTTACAAGGTTGTGTCTGGTGATTCTTTGATCTATGTTGATGATTTTTTCCTCATGATAGAAAAATAGATCTTTGTCTAGTGTAAGAGGGAGTTGACCTCGGAGTTCAAGATGAAGGATCTTGGCCAGATGACTATGGAATTGGAGGTATGACATATATTAGATGAGGTATTTCCCATTCAGGGGATACTGATGATATTTTATATGATGGACTACAAGTCCATGACTACACCTATGATGACAAATATGAAGAAGTTGAGTGATTCTACTTCAGATTCATATTTGGTTGATCCCACAATTCACATATAGTAGATTGGATCCTTAAAGTACCTAGTTAATTCCAAGCCATATATTTTCTTTGCAGTGAGCACCCTGAGCCAGTATTTGGTTGAAGACAAGGCAGTTCCAGTGGGTGGCATCAAAGCATGGTACAATTGGATATGGTTTGTCTTAGGTGATGAAGTGAGGCTGTAGTGATATATAGATTTTGATTGAGAAGGGAGTGAAGTAGACAAATTGATCACCTTAGGGTGTTGCTTTAGCTTGTAATCAGTTACGATATCCGAGACAAGTTGGAAGCAGGATTCTATAACACTCAGTACAACATAGATGGAATATGTCGTAGCTATCATTGCAATTTATGAATCAGTGTGGTTTCGAAAGATTCTTACAGGACTTCATCCAAGACATGGTATAGAAGGTAGCAGTGAAGCTCCAATACTTATCCACATATGAGAAGATTACATATATCCTCCCAGAGTGGCCATGATGACTTGGCTGAGGAAAATGATACACAATATTAGCCATGTTGATTTGGCTAGTGATGAGCATTTGTGTTTCAACATTGACTAGAGGTTCTCCCATATTGGTCATGCACAAGGCTATGCTAGTGATGATATGACTGAGGGAGAATGACTAATTCACTCACGGGGATCTGCTAGTAGTAAATGGCCCAGGTATGTTTACTTTCTCTAGGTTCAGGAAGAGTTTCCCCTAGATTGGTCATGCACGGGACTATGGTAGTGCTAATATGACCAAGTGGAGAATGGATCACTCATCCACGGGGCTTTGCTAGTAGTGAGTGGCCCAGATAAGGATCAGGAAGAGTGAATGGCCCACTCATCCAACAAGTGTTTATTTTTCTAGT
Organism: Picea sitchensis; assembly: GCA_010110895.2. NCBI lineage: Eukaryota > Viridiplantae > Streptophyta > Pinopsida > Pinales > Pinaceae > Picea > Picea sitchensis. The sequence goes on along the minus strand of SNQJ01S0022029.1, from coordinate 49,796 downwards.
GGTGAGAAAAAAGAAATAGCAACCAATGGGTTGAACTACAGTACTCATCTTTGGCTATTGTTTCTTTCTTTAGTTATCTTTGGCTATACCTAGAGGAATTTTAATATACCCAAAGGTACATGGAAGTGATATTCCACACACAAGTGTTTTCTAGTGTGATACTACATGAAGGGGTAGCAATAAGGGTTTCCAACAAAGTGATTCCACTTGTATTTTCTACATGTATTCTTCCCCAACTATAGTTTTACCCACTAAACAACAGATTATTGTGTTAGTTAAAGATGCCAAAGCACATCTTGAGCTTGAAAAAAATATATAATAAAATTTAGAGGCGTGCTTGCTCAAGAAATATCTCTAATACCACTTGTAGTGTTGCATAATACTTGAAAATTGAAACATGAATAGGAATACAAAGAATATAATTGCAAAATAACTAGAAACACGAGAGAATAAGATGAAATCTATAAAAAAATCCTTGTATATTGATAATGTGAAGAATAAAACATTGTTCACTTGCCTCTTAAGCTAGGATGACCTTTCACTGGGAAGAGCTCTAAATACACAACACAACACAAAACATTCCATAGTCTCCTATCTCTTTAAATAAATTTTCCGTAGAAAAAACCCTAAGTACTTGTGTTCCCATCACCAATGGGTACCAACTACCTAGTGGGATTTATAAAGTGGACTCTTTTAAACATTAAATAACTATCCACTACTATCCAATGAGCCTTACTCAAAGATGATGGCCACACACAACAATTAAATGAATTCTAAAGTAGGGAGGTTAGGGTAGGGGCCTAACAATATAGAGTGGCTTTAACGTAATAGATGCAAATCATATCTTTAGAATATTGTTTGATGTTGAATGGAAAGAGATATCTTGTCATATTTATTAAATTTAGCTACAACACATATGTGTAATAGGGGTAGTCCAAGGGATTAGCTTAACAATTCATTGTAGATGTTGTTGACAATTTGGCTAGTTTGATATCAATAGGTGTCTGATTTCAATTTTCTTGGGTGAGGTTCACTAGCTTATGCAACCGAGTTTACTAAATATGTCATCCATGAATATGGAAATGCATCCCTTAGGTTTCCCAAAAACAAATATATGATAGCAGTAATCTACATAAATTACCTAGATGCACAAAAAAATGCCAACTTAAACAACAAAAATACTAAATTTAAAATAGATATTCAATACAATCTTTAAATATATAAAGAGTAAACCCTCCCATAAATATTTATAAACAAATTAAAATTAACCAACTTTATAAAAAATAAAGGCAAACCAAATTAACATTAATCTTTTATTTTCCCATTTTTGAAAAATAAGCATTAGAAAACCTAACAAAATTATACTCAAACTCTCTTATTAGTCCCTACCGAAGGCAAGAAGGGACTCTAGCATTCAATACGGTTTTGACCGTCAACTAGTTTGCAACTGACTTTTAATACATTTGGTATATCCATAACTTTGTATCATGGGTTGTATTTTTTCATATTTAATATTTTAATAAAAATTATTTATCTACAATCATATTCGCTCTAACAATGAAAGTCTTATTGGAGACTTCGCTCCTCCCCATGTAAAAATACATTCTCAACCCTCACTTTTAAATTATGATTTGGATGCAATTTATTTGTTCTAAGTTTTAACCTAAGTTTTCAATGCACCCAAAAATGTCTGACAATTACTACTAGTGCCTGCTCTTCCTTCCAAATTTCAATGTTTCTCTAACAAATATGGCCACCATTTCGACCACCATTTCCACCACCTAAATGTATGCATGCACATGGATCTACGCCATAGCAGTAACTATGTTGATGGTTACACACTTATTTCCATAAGTTATTTGTTTATTCCATATTTGTGGACCTTCTGGAACTACTAGTGCTAGGTGTCTCTCTTAACTACTCCATTTCCCAAGTACTTCTCGATTCCTCAACTAAAATTCCCATTACCAATTCTACGTGCACCTGCTTAAGAGTTCGATACCTCTGGAAAAGTTGTACTTATTGATTCCTCACACTGCAGTTCACTTCTCAGCCATTGATGGGGTCCATTTCTTGTGGTCAGGAGGTAATGACACTTGGTGGGCAGGTTCCTTACATGGACTAGGTGATATACGTAGATCTCCTTTGAGAGCGTAAGAAAATAAACTAGTTTTCTACATTAGGAAGTAAAGAGGCACTTCTGAGCACAAACTGAGGTTACAGGTTACAAGGCCCCCTTCCTTGGAGAAAGGGTTCTGGAAAAAGGTAAGGCTAAATGTTACATCATGTTCTTGTCTCTTGGCATGCATAAATACATCATTTGGTTTAAATCCCAACCAACACAACATTCAAGATGATAAAAAACAAATAACTTACCTTCTATTTTCCCGGGTGGGAGAAAGGGGGTAAATCTAATCCTTCTCCTAGGTCTAGCATTGCTCTTACCTCTGCTACCTTTACCGATTGATTCTGGCTAAAGAAACGTATCTCAGAAATCTCCACAACAAGATGAGGATCGACAAGCTCATAAATTCACGTGGGTAATGCTGGTGGTCCATACGCTCTAGTTTGACTCCAGGCTCGAGGATGCTCTGCGTCGTTTTTCTTGCTCATGTAAGAGCTCTTCCTGCTTAGGTCAAATCAGGAACAAAATAGCCTCTTCCTTCCGATTATGGTTCATGTGCATATCTATTTGAAGACAAAGCAAGGATAATCACCTTAGATCACCCCTTCAAAATCATTGTGCAATTTATGCCTCCACAAAGCTCCTTTTTTGTTGATCATGCGCCAAATTGATAGAGCCGATTCGAGCAAGTTGAATGATTGAAGCTTCCTACCAAAACCTGCAATGGGATAACTTAAGGACAACTTGATAAAAGAGGGAAGGAAGGATTCTCTTTAGTAAGAGAAAGTATGTGTGTTCTTTAAATTCAAGGCTGGCCTACAACTTATCCTTCCATTTGCATAGCGGAGATGCCTCTCTCTTGTCTTTCTCGGCTACCTTCCTTTCTTGGATGGTGTAAATTTCCTCTCAGCATTGATGTATGGAATTCCTTCACCATAAACATAGAGCATCCCTTCTCCAGGACTGTATCTAAATCAACTAGCTTGTGATTATGTCGAATGGGATGTATTCTTCGATAGGCCAAATCTATCTCTCCCATCAATACCCTTGGGACCTAGGAATATCATATTTGTTTCCATCCTTTCCCAAAATCCACTGCTATGAAAGGGTTTCTTGAAACAAATGAATGGGTTTCGAAAGGTCCAACATATGAATGGGTTTTGAAAGGTCCTACAGAAGATCTACATTTTGAACAATGGATGTTTTGAATTTGAAGCATAAATGAGCAACATTTTCTATTGCAGTTACAATGGCAGTTGATTCCTTCAAACATAAGTAAAATTTAAAAGAAACTTGATCCTCCATAAATCCCATGTAAGATGGATCCTCTTGTTACGAGGTGAATGTGATTGAGAACTTACATGGCCACCAAATTTTGTTGTGATCCAATTGGACCTCGGTAGAACTCCATATATGCTCTTGTAGTCCTCTTCAAAGGATTTCATGCCGAATATATCTAGGGATAACATTGTTTTATTGGGGGTTGCGCTAAATGACATCACCATTTTAGTTCACCTCTGCATGCATACTATCAATATCATCAATGGAAATCGCTTCAAGTTTTTTATTAAAGATTGTTGCAGGATTGTTTAATTACTTTAGCCTTAATTTGACAAATAATTACTTAACCTTCCATTTCCACCCATCTTTGGGATATTGTTGAAGATTGAGACAAGTATTATTGGTTGTGGATTCAAGATCATAGTTGTAGTAAAATGTTTCTCCAGCAGATATGCGGGTGAGGATGTATGTGCCTTTGGGAAATCCATCGATGGCCTTACATATCTGACATACACAACGAAACAAATTTATGTCTATATGAGATTAATTCGAAAGGTTAGTTTCATTTTTTATTAGTTCAATTTCTTTTCGTTAATATTATTTAATAATTGATTTCCATGTCAAGATATACTATTCAAATTTCCCAAACAAACATCCTTTGAACTCTCCGCAAAATTATTTATACTCAGGCTAGAGAACACTATATTATCTTACCTCTTTCACTGGTGGATTTCTGTACTGCTCAGACCTATCGTATACATGTATTAGCCAATCAACCAAGTACTGGAGTCGACTACCCTGAGATAAATAAATGGGTTTCATGAGTTGTAAGTGGCCATTCCATCTTGAATAAAATTATGCATTCACATCTTTGATTTTTTGGTATATTCTCACTTGCAAGTGTTGAATGTGTGGCATAGGCTCTCCAAGCCTCTAGGCTATGAATAAACTTTATTCATTTCTGCCCATGATGATTTTATTGCATTATAGCAACTTTCACTCACATTTTGTGCCACATAAAACAATGGTATTATCACAGATCAATTGGTGGGCATGATGATATATAAATGTTGAAGGAAAGAACAAAACTATGAATATACTCTGAAGTCTCTAGTCACAACGCTATCATAACCATCTTGAGGTGTAATGTCATCAAAATACAAGACAGGTTCCGAAGATGCCACCGCGCTGATGGTAACGTGAGGATACTTCAAGCGAAACCAGGCAGCTAACACTACAGTAGCTCAATTATTATAAATCCATATACATAATAGGTTAATATATTTGTCTTAATCTGAATTAGGGAGTCTTTTCACAACCAACTAAACAATAATGTTGGTATCTTTAGTTGACTAGTTGGTAGCACAAAATTAATCAAATATAAATATTATTGAGGAAACCTCTTAGATTATAAAACCAACTAAACACAGAAAAACGTATAAGATTATACGCATCTTACTTCCACCATAAGATCCACCGAAGATGATAATAGGGTAGTTTTCAACAGACAATTTTTCTTCAAACCCAGAGTTAGTGTTGCGTAATCAGCCAATGCCGCTGTGGAAGTGAAATAACTAAGTGTAGAGGCATTGCAAAATGATTCCTTTGAACTCCCAAAGGGCATTGACAACAAATAGTATCGATGCTAAAACAAAAAGGGATTCATCAAAACAACAATTGAGTACACAAGCTTCAGGCTCAATAATTTCATTCATTACGAATATAAATAATCTGAAATTTGTTACAATTTGTAAATAAATGATACCTTAATGTACACAAGAAGTGCATGGAAGTATATGAGGGTGGGGGGGTTAAATAGAGAAAACA
>SNQJ01S0022028.1:517498-539082 GCA_010110895.2 Picea sitchensis | reverse complement strand
ATATATATATATATATATATATATATTTTTTTTAAATTTAATTAATTTTTAAATTATTTATTTATTTTTCCCCTTTATTTTTTATTATTAATTTACCTTTCTTTCTCTATGTAATTTGTTTAGATTGTAGTGTTGGCACTTTTTGTTTTCTACTTTACTTTCTTAATTGTTTCTATTAATTCTTTATTTAGATCATATTTTGTTTAATCATTTATTTTGTTGATGAATTGCAATGAATTGCAATGAATTGACCAGAAATATCGATAAAAAATTTTAATGTGATGGATTAGGAAGATTTATCTCACCATAACTTTAATCGTAGAAGTCTAAAAATTGAGCCCTATAAATTATTGATATGTCCACAAGATATTCATGCATAACAATTACAAGTGTTGTAAGCAAGGGAAGATTGAAAATATCATATTGCACCAATCAATTAATCAAATTGAAAGTGTTGCTATGATAGTATAAACAAGGAACTAGAACCAACAAATCCAAATGTCATGTACCCAGTCGCCTCTTTACTACTATTTAGGTGATGAGGTACATTAGAACATTCAAAATTTCTCTACTATTAGTATGCAATGTTTTCGGGATGCCTTCCCTAGCCATCCAACACTACCTACAAGGTTTATTTGCCTCATAAATAATTAGTGAGGCCAAATTTAACCTCTAATAACAACACAACATAGAATTCATATGCAAGTATAAAAATAACAACTGAAATAACAAGGCATGTTATGAAGTATTTCATTATCCATTAAATTCAATGCATTAGCAAAATAGAAAATAATTCCACAAAGAAGCTAACCATGAATACTTATCTACAAATAAATCCATGTCCACTAAACTAGTTGTCGAGGAGAAATTTTCCACCCAAGTGTAGGAATCAACTATGGATTCCACCCCTAATCCAAACCATGATACCACCGATGTGAAGGAACCTCCTACAAGACTCTAGAATTGCTCAAATCAACCCATTACTCTCATGACAGGCCAACCTGCTCACTACAAATCTCTCTAGGCCCTCTTCCAACACTTAATCAAGGCATGCCACTCTCTTCCACTGCCCCACACAACGCAAGGAAGACCCACTCCTTATTTTCTCAATAGTCTCTTAGAGTGCTATTCCCTTCCAATGCTCTTCAGTGTGCACAAAAAGAGCCCAATATGTTATTTTCCTTCTGGTAATAAACTGGGACATACAACACTTATCTTCAAGACATATAATGATCAACAATAATAATGTTGTATGTCTAAAGGTTTTTCCTTTGAAATTGTGGACATTCTAGGTGTGGTATTTCCCTCCAACCATCCCATTTCTTCCACATTTACAACACCAAGCTTTCCCAACTTCCATGGGCTCTTACCATCCGCAAGAACATGGGAAACCTTGATACAATAGCCATAACAACCATGAAAACCAGGTAAAAATAGAGAGGTAACAAAAGACATTTTTTTGCATGAGACCCATCTCTCTTCCCAAGGATCAATGCTTTTCTTTTAAGTGCAATTTCACCAATTTAGGTAAATATTATTTTTTTTGAATAATTTTAGACTAAAATTTTCATTACAAATAAAATACTTGTCGCCTAATTTGTGATTATAGTTATGCATACACTTATATTTTTCACATAATAAACATTTTCCATAAACATATAGTAGGTTTCCTTAATATTGTTTTCCCCAAGGGTTAGCTCAAGTGGTCTTGAGCTAGACGTGAGATCTCTTCCCCAGTGATCAGTTGGGGAGGTCATGGGTTCGAATATCTTGATCCCCTTGAGGTTAGACTCCATAATATGGGCCGATGGTTTACCTTGTTTACCATCCAAGAAATGTGGGAAAGTACTCAGAGGGTTTCCCTCAATTTATTTCGTAAAAAAGAAAAATGTTTTCTTAATATTTTCGCCACAACAACGATTATGCATCCAAATTTTTTGGGAATATTCACTACATATGGATGATTTGTTAATAGCAACTATGCTTTGGAAAACCATGAATTTTCAATTGAATTCATGTAAATTTATGTAGGAACAGAAAATGCTTGTATTATTTTACTTATATTATTTTTTTTACTTATTTCAGACGGTAAGTCATGTTGTATATTAGTGGACTTTTTCCGATGTATTTTTAAATATATTTTCTATTTCCATTTCTTTTTATTGTAAGTTTCCTCTCACTGATATCAAAGTTTGTTTTTTCTCTGAATATTCTACTATGAGATATTTTTGTTAATTATTGTCAATGATGCACATGTGACACTAATTGAATGATGTTATTGGCAAATTTGAAAGGTAGTAACAAGAAACCAGTTGGTTATCGTCTAAGATAAATGATATAATTTTTTTACAAGTATGGTTTGATCACAAGATGGTTTGAAAAATTATGACTTATGTGGTTTGAAAAAAGAAACATTTCCAAGGATATGAAAAATATGAAACTTGTACTTAGTTCACTTGTACAAGTCAAAGATTGATGAAACAACTTGTAAGAAAGAATGGGTAAGAAAGCATATTGCATGGGTGGAATCACCTTATTGCATGTATTCTTAGTTTGTTACTCTAATATCTTATCATTTCCCATAGAAAGATGCGTAAGTAAAAAATATTGTACAATATTTTGAATAACTTCCATTCTATCTTAGCATTACTCATGTAAATAGGAATTCTCTAGAAAGTTTGATTACGTATGATAGATCGTGTAGGTAATGTGTACTTAGATATGGAATTATCTAGATGTTCCTTGGCCTATGTGTGTCATCAAAGTTAGATGTATGTTTATTTTTCTCTATTGTGGTGTCCATGTTTGGTCAATAGCACAAGATTAAATTGAGTCAATGACATAAACTATGGGCATTGGCATTGCCAAAATACTTGGCACAAGGCATATGAACTTAAGAAAACCTTGAGATTTGTACCTAAGCTAACACAATGGTTGGGATTGGGTTACTCACCCCTCCTTGTTTAGCAGTGGTCTCCATAATGTGTCACCATTGCATTTGGTTTGCCTCAAATTACAAATGGGGAAACTCATGCTAAAGTTTCTCCAAAGTGAACCATTTTGATTGTGCAAGGTATTGCCTAACTTTGAGAACTCTAAATAGTGGAATAACCTTATTATTCATATTCTAGTTTGTTGCATTAATATATTATCCTTTAGTGTCAAGGCACTAAAATTTGGATCTTTATCTATAAGTTAATCTATGACATTGTTTATTTTTCCAACAATGGTGTTAATTTAAGCAAAGTATATCTGTGTTGTTAGATGTAAACTAAAGTAAGTCAATATTGAATTATTGACAAATTATTTGAGAAATGTTAAGGTCCATCATGTTTGTCAACAAAGAAGAAGTTAGGATGAGAATCTAACCTACTGACCCAAGGAAAGACTATTATGCTCATATAAACTCTTATGGTAACATGATAACAACTTAATGTTTGATTGGTTGACCCAATGAAAGAGAACTTATAGGCAAGACTATTATGCTCATATAAACTCTTATGGTAACATGATAACAACTTAATGTTTGATTGGTGGACCCAATGAAAGAAAACTTATATGGTAGCATGATAACAACTTACTGTTTGATTGGTGGACCCAATGGAAGAGAACCCTAAGGTTATGATCCTATATAAACAATGTTTTAAGGGCCAATGGTGGAATAAGGGATAAGATAAAGACATTAAGCTTCAACATCAAGGTCAACCGTCGAACCTAAATCTGTATTAGTTTGTAAGTAACCTTAGTTTCATAGATAGAATAATGAACATGTGTGCATTATTAAATGGATTTAAAAATAAGGAGTATAACTTAGGATATAAAAGGTACCCTCTAAGGTAGTGTGAGAGCCATTAGTCATTTTTCCAATCTTGTTTTATTCATCTCTACAAGGGTTTCTAGGCAAAGGGGTTTTTGGAAAAAGTTTTTTTTAGAAACGTAATAGTAGTACACTCCTATTAATGGAAGATTTTTTTTTACATAACTTTGATCTTCTTATAATATATGATTGTTTTGTGCTTTATGTTTTTTTTTTTTCTTCGTGTTGTGGTGGATGGATGGTTATTTGCTTCCCTATAATTATTTATATTATTGATGCACGAATATTTCCTTTTGTTATGTTTCTCTTCTTTTTGGAGAGATAACATGAGTTGACATTTATGGGTAATGGAATAGTTTTATTATTAATGGTGTATAGTTGCATACCCAAACAAGTACCCTTATATCAAAAAAATTACAACATTTGGTTATGTCACTGTGAGTTCATACTTTTTATATGTTTTTCTCTATTTCCTTTCATTTCTTTTGTTTTATTGAGGTATTTCAGTAATTCATATACTAGGATTATCATACCTGATTAAGGAATTTTCCCCCTATGATCGTGGGTTGTAATCACATCAGAGAAAGACCAAGTGAAAGAGATAACCATCTCCCCATAGTGACAAACACATACAAAACCAAATAACTACTTTAATTAGGAGAATGTATGGATAGAGAAGAGAAAATAAGGTGCACCTTGTTCTCTCATTTGATGTCGATCCCTGCTCCAATTCGCCAAAGAAATCCTGATCTTCTGCTGGAATTAACCTGCAAGACATATAAAAAACTAGGGCTGCACCGAAAGTAGTTATACGATCACAAACATGTGCATGTAATATGTCAGATTCAAAGTAAGCATACATATAAATGTACAATGAATAAAAATCGGGGGGAAAACAAGCTCTTTTATTACCAACAAGTGGAAAAGGTAAGTTACAACCTTGTCTAGCCTTAGGAACCGTCTTGAAGCCAATTGTTTGGGTTCCTCCAGGAATCTTCAAGCATCAACTCAATCGATAAAGACTTCTCTCAATGAATCAGATAGGGATAAGTAGACACCCTATAGTCATATAAAGGAGAAAGAAGCTCTGGAAAAGGAGTTTCCATATTAAAGGGGATGTTGGTCAGAGAATATAGGGAAATGAGGCTTGCTAGATGCTGGCAGCATAACTTTTCACCAAGGGACTTGTGTTCTCATATTTATCCCTCTATGGTTGTTTTATGTCTTCCCAAAGAGGTTTGGGGAGTTGGATTCCGTTATGTACAGGAAAGGGTTGTTGGGAAAGAATCCCTATTGAAAAACCCGCCCGAAAACACATAATTATTTTATTTTTCACCAAAAATGAGGGCATCTACGGGTTGCAGTGAGGAAAGATGTGGATTTCCACGTGTTGCACTAGGGAAACCCATGGATATGCTCTTAAAGCATGTTTTTTAGATGATTTTTGGGAGTAATTTTAGGGAAAATTATAGCAAGCATTGGGAAAGGGTTAGGCCATGGCACAAATGCATAGGTGTGGCATTTTGTGCTATAATAGATGCCCCCTAATGTGTGAGGTTAGAAGGGAAAAATGATGGCTGAAATACATTATGAACTATGAGAGGAGAGGATGCATCAAAGTGTCCATGAAGGTTCCCGAACAACTAATCCAAAAATCAATAACCGCCAGCAAAGATCAAGCAAGAGTTTTCTTTCCCAAGTCGGGCATACCCATGCTCAAGAGTGATAAAGCATGGTTGCCAAAGAAAATACATTGCATATCCATGGTACATATGAAATTATGACTAATGTCTGTGGCCAAGAACAATACACAATGGATCCATGTGATAAATATGAAGTAGAAATCATGGCCATGAAAAATACACAGTGGATGCATATCAAAGCATATCATAGCCATGGAGAGATACATAGTGGAGATAAGTCTCAAAATCAAGAGCATAGGATATCTGGAACCAAGAGAATGAACAAGATGATCCTCTGCAAGTAGAAATATCTGTGAGGTGGAACAATATGAGTCTGGAAGGAGCACAAAAGAGGTGGTGCTCGTACTTCACCCGAAGTCTTCACAACGATTTGTCGTGGTACAAGTCTACACTATGTGAATATATGAAACGTAGTCGAACATAATGAGACATCATTTGATTATCGGTCATTGATGTATACCATTAACAAACGCGAGATAACCCACCGATAATGATGATGGGAGTCAAGGTACCATGGTACTATCTAACCAATGTGAATAAATAAGCTGGCATCGAACACATGGTAGAAACTATCGAGCAGGGGACATTGATGTATTCCCACTATCAATAGCGAGGGAAATTGTCACGGATGACTACAAGCCCCAAGGTACCAAACATAATTCTATATCCCTCGCCCAGAGAAATATGTGTCGAAGTCGATGGGAGGGAACCCAATGGAAGGAAGGCATTAAGGCATTCTCCATCATCCATCACGAGGGGTGGCGGAAGGCCAAATATTTGGAAGATATCAGATGGAGAGATTGATACTTGTGATGATGAGACTTGACTTGGGAAGGCCGACATGCAATGCCAAAGGATAACTGTAGAATGACCGACACATGTTGAAAAATTTCCGTTGAACATAAGCACGACACATTATATGACTTGGGAAACATGGCTATAAACTGGTATAAATTTGTGACACATGAGGCATAAAAAAATGCTCCATATAGTTGGAAGAATAACCAACCAAGGGAGAAAAAATCAAAGCGAGAAAAATTCTTCTAAAGCCATAATAAACCCAAAACAATGAGTGTTGGATGCAGGCCTAGTCGGGGGAAAAGGCTATTTTTGGGAAGAGAAGCATGAAAGGAGAAAAAAACAGCTGGAAGGAAAAGCATCACGTGTAAGAGAAGCAGGCAAGGTGCACATGGAAGGAATACCTAATGACGCTAGGGCTAGGGTTTTTGTAATGTAGTGTAATGGATGATGAGACAAGAATATAAATAGGTAGTACTTAGAAGGACAGACAGAGACCGAGAGAGGAGAGAGACACAGGTAGACCGAAGAAGAGAGAATTGTAAGAACTGTACTACTCAGTAAGATGGTGATATAAGGAATGAGTGAGTGACTCGATCCAGAGGGTTAGATCGTAGGATGTGGATCCTGGTGCGATCTTGTTAGCCTCGCAGGGATCAAGGGGCATATTGAGGAGAGTAAGACCCAAGATTGTAAACACGCGCGACGTGATATATTACTGAACCACAATAAAGAGCCTAAGAGCCAGATCTTTGTGGACATAGCCCAGGAGGGGGTGAACTACAGTAACACCTATTTTATGTGAATGAATGTATGCATCTTTATTGCTGTTAAATGTTGAATGTTAGATGGATGAATTAACTAGTAGATCTGGTATTTCACATGAATGAATCGAATGACTGCTAAATTAGATGTTAGACTGAATAAATAAAGATTACAAGTTACACCCACATATCTCCACTCATTCCCAGGTTGCAAACACCTGAGTATTGCATCCACCCATAGAGCTATCTCGTGTGAGACTGTGTAGTACACTCTGTGTGTTGTGTTGCCTTCTGGTCTACTAGAGGGGCTGATAGTTTTAGAGGGATTTTGTTGGGAGCTTACTAAGTTTGAATCTAGGTTGAATAGGATCATATTAGGAGAATCCTAAGTAGAGATAGAGAAAATCCAACAATTGGTTTTGTTGCTGGTTGGATGGAACAAAATGGGCTTGAGTGAATGAGATTTGCAGAAGACGCGTCAAAAGAATGCCAGATCGGATGACAAAAAGGTGAGAGAATGAGAATCTAAAAGGGGATGTTGAGACCGTGGAATCCAAAAAAGGAAGAGATAGAGACATGGTTGAAAAAAAAGGATCTGTAGTTTGCACAGAAAGATAACACAAACCCGAAGTTGACACCGCACAAATATCTGGACAAGTACATATTCAATGACTTGCATGAAGTATTTTTCTGTGATTTCCTGCATGTATTGTAGGAGTGGATAAAAAGGTTGAAAAACAACCATCCTACAAATCAGATTAGACAACTAGAGTGGAATCCTTAAGAGATCACACAGTTACAATGAGTTGATAATAAGTTTATGTGGGCAGTAGATTTTTGGTTAGACAACATTGTTGTAGGATTTATCATAGAATTTTCAGTAGATACAATGAAGTCTTAGAGCGCGGCAGGACAATAATTCTTGAAGGGACCTTGAGGTAGGTACATCAGATCATTATATACTTCTATTAAGATATTTCTATATAACAAAGGAGTAATGACATGGAGTCAGAAAACTAAATTTCCCTGCGTGCATGGGGGAAGGTGGGGAGTACTAACATGAGAAGGAGAAATGGAAGGAGAAAGTGATAAAGGAAAGATGGAGGAGGCCTTGGACACAATTATGATGGATGAAGACCAAATCAAGAAGATCATGGAAACAACTAGAAGAACACACAGTGGAGTACCCTACCAGTATAAGGTGAACACCAAGAAGAGATTCGTAGCCGTGAGGGAGGGCTTGGTAAGTGATGAAGAGGAGGTATAGGATCTCTGGGCTGTGGAGTAGATTGAGGAAGTCCTACATGTGACATATGAGAGGAAGACGAGAGGTCCAAGAGCGGGAACAAAAGGAAACACTCCTGTCCATATCAATGTCAGTGTGGAACCCATAAACCCATGTACGACTAATACACCAGGAAGAACACCACCATTTAGACAACCGAATTTTTGGAGAAGGAAGACAACATGAAGTACATATACGCAAGGAACAACAAATGGGGGAGCTCGTTCAGGAATAATTAGTCAAGTATATACACCACACAGAGGTAGTAGTTCATCAATCAGGATGGAAGGACACGATCCCACCATCAGGTTACCAGAATTCAAAGGAGAAGCGTCAGAGGACCCGGAGAAGCACTTGTTCATTTGTGAAAATATCTGGGAAGCAAAACATATCACATATGAGGACACTAAACTTGCACAATTATCTATCATGCTAAGAGATCGCGCACTAGATTGGTACATGAGTTTAGTTGCAAACAGTCTGCCAGGGGCAACCAGAATGATTGGAAATATCAAAAAGTTACCGATAAATGAATTACAAAATCCTAGTTCATAGGATCAATACATGAATGAGATGATAGAGATCAGACAGAAACACGGAGAATTTGTATGCGACATTGACCAGAGATTAAAGCGATTGAAGGGAAAGATAAAGTATGTCATGATAGATATGCAACATAGGCACATGTTTGTCAATTCATTGCTACCACACTTGAAATACCCTTTGCGACAACATAATTTTAAAACATAGGCAGAGGCTCTACAAGAATCCCTACAATTGGAAGAGAACCAATATCAGAAGACAGACCCAACCATAGAGGAGCTAAAGGAGGATCCGAAGAAATTAACATTCTAGCTAAACCAGAACAAAGGTAAGGACAAAAGAGAATGTGTTTGGTGTACCACATGTAGGACAGAAGGACACCATAAGAACGAATGCCCAACATTCGCGCAGTACATGGCAGAAGGAATGCCAAACCCATTGCCAACATGAGGACTATGGTGTGAGATCTGTAAGAAACATCGGCATGATCCATGTCACTTCCCAATGATGCAGAAGTACTAGACAATACCTAAGATCTCATATTGCAACTTTTGCAAGTCAATAGGCCACGATGACAAAGATTGCAGGACCATGGACCTGATGATGGAAATAACATCAGATGCTTACAGGGTGCAGGTAGAAATGATGACCGAGCAAGCTGCACCATAGTTTAACCAAGTACCAGCCCCTTATAACACTATGCAACAACAATATAACCCTACACAATAACAATATAACACTGCGTAGCCGCAGTACAGTACTGCACAACCACACTATAATCCCGTGCAGTATAACCAGGTGCCTCAGTATAATGCACCACAAGGAGATCGAGATAGCTACAGAGGTGAAGGAGAGAAATATGAGGCTTTGATAGAGGAAGAGTACCAGTGGCATGCCACAACTGTCAATAACCAGGACACTATGCAAGAGAATTCCCACTTCCACCTGCGACATGTATGTATTTTCGCACATCGGATCATGACCAAGAAGAATTTCCTACACTATTGGGGAAGATCTAGGAAAAGAAGAATTAGAACAATCAGAACGTTCAGTGGATTTTAGAGGAAGCACGGGATGAAGGAAGAAAAATCAACATAGTTACGCAGGGAGGAGCTAAGACAGGAAACTACATAGTAAGACATGATCCAACACAACACCAATGGGTGAAGAAGAATACTGAACTGAAGAAGCAGTTTGATGCGCATTACGAAAAAGAGATATTCAAGCAGGCCAGACAAGAATTCATGGATCCAGACATTGCATCAACATCAAATTCACATCATAACCAGGAAGTACCAGCGTACGAGATGCCTCCATCGCTGGATCACACCAAATAAGAATGACCCCTGGGACAAGTAAGTACGATTAATTTTTTTTTTGAAATCGTGTGTTAAAATACTAAATGATCCATCATCTGTTAAAGTGTTACAAAATATGCTAGAAATGTGTAGCATAGAGGCAAAAGGAAAGCTAGAACAACGAATAATCAATCATCTATGTACAAGAAGGAGAATAAGCAGATAATTCAGACTGAACGCCAATGTTGGAGATTTCAATATGGGAGATATTATACTGGATCTAGGATCCAAAGTAAATGTATTACCCAAGAAGACATGGCAATGTATGGGAGAGCCCACATTAGGATATTCACCTGTTCAGCTGAAACTAGCAAATCAATAAAAATTTCTGCTAATTGGAAGACTAAAAGGGGTGATAGTAGACCTGTATGGAGTGTGCACTAAAGCCGACTTCGAAGTAATAGAGATAGTGAATGGCACAACACATTATCCAACATTGCTTGGCATGGATTGGGAGCTTGAAAATCAGTCCATCATCAACTTAAAGACAAGGAAGATGACATTTGAGTCAGGAGAGTAGGAAGTCATTGCACCATTAGATCCATCCGAAGGGGAAAGGTTTGTAGAACCTACTTTCTTAGACCTGGAGGAAATTAACCAGTTGTACAGAAAACCGTGTGAGAAGAATATTATGTGAACCCAACTGCATATGGGGTACTCATTTGGAGAAGTATCACATCATGTGCATCAGACTCATATAAAATCTTAAAGATATGGAAACAGAGTTTACATGAAGTCTCCACAAGAAGATGCGCAAGAATAGACCACACAGTAAGATGGGTAGGAATGAAGATAAGGGAACCTCCCAGCTTCCATGGGGTGAATGACTTAGAAGCATTCTTAAAATGATATGAATATGAAGTGTTAGAGAATTAGAGGTCTTATCACTAGATATAACACTCAAGGAAACACCTGTAAGATGGTGGGGTGCACACAAAGAAATAATCAAGGACCGATACCAATGTAAGCGGAGGAATAGTACCAATAGAACATTTGGAGAATTGTAGAACACTATGGAGGATGACACCATCGGGGGAATGGCCTAATCATTTTGTTTACACATTGGAAGGGATTCCAACAAACTGGTATACATACCAGGAATTGCGTGGAGGAACTACAAACTGGACAATATTACAACTGAATTTTACAATCACTTTCTCATTCGAACATGAGAACCCCAACATAGAATCAACACTTAAGTGAATCAGAGGGGTGATATTCATTAAATAACCAGAAGTTGAATTCATGACAGAAGACCAATAACATAACAGAAAGACAGTAAAAGAACTACTGCCATTCTATTAGGTGCAGGAAGAAGCACTAGATGAATATGACCCACAAAAAATTTAGATTGTAGAAGTTGAAGGTGAAAGAGAAATGGAAGGTCCACCTCTAGAATTAGAAGTATTTGTTGTTCCGATCAAGGTTAAAAAATTCAAAATTGGGACAGTTGAGAATCCCAAAATGGCCAGCATTGGAGACTACTGGGATGAGAAAACAATGGAAAGCATAATAGAGTTACTGCGCGAGTACATCGACCTCTTCCCAACAACGTTCACATAAATGAAAGACATAGTAGGAGAGATAGGGGAAATGAATATACCTCTCAGATATGAGGCAAGACCAATCAAACAAAGACCATATAAACTAAATCCAATATATAATAAAAAAGTCAAAGATGAGATCGATAGGATGTTGGAGGTTAGAATCATAGAACCTATGGAGGAATCTGAATGGGTAAGCCCTATGGTAGTTTAGGATAAAAATCAGGGAGGGATAAGGATATGTGTCGACCTGAGGAAGTTGAATGATGCATGCCTACATGACCCATTCCCCACTCCTTTCACAGATGAGGTGTTGGAGAATGTAGGAGGAAATGAAGCCTATTCATTCACCGACGGATTCTTAGGCTACCATCAGATCAAGATAGATCTAGAAGACAAATATAAGACCCATTTTCCCACATAATGGGGATCCTACCAGTACACAGTCATTCCTTTTCGACTAAAGAATGCACCAAAAATATTTTCCATAGTAGTTATAGATGCATTTAAAGAATTCATCCACCAGTTTCTTGAGGTATATCTGGATGATTGGGCAGTCTATAGTCTATTGAAAGACCATGTATAGGTCTTGAGGTTGATGCTAGAAATATGCAAGCAGTGTCAGATATCGCTAAACATCAAGAAGTGCATCTTTGGAACACCCTTTGGTATAATATTCGACAATAGTATGCAAACAAGGCTTGCTAGTAGATCCTTCCAATATTGCAGTAATTGTTAATCTACCACCACCAAAACTAGTACGTCAGTTAAGAGAAACATTGGGACACACATGATACTACAAGAAATTTATAAAAGGGTATGCGCAGATCATTGCGCCTATGGAGAAATTGTTGAGGAAAGACATAAAGTTTCAATGGAATGAGGACTGCTAGCAGGGGTTGGACACCCTGAAAGAGAGGAAGGTAACGACACCAATACTAGTATTACCATATTGGGAAAAGACATTCCATGTGCATGTGGATGCATCAACCATAGAACTTGGAGATATTCTGGTGCAACCATGAGTAGGAGAATTGGACCACCCTATAGCATTTGCTAGCAGAAAACTGTCAGAATCCAAGAATAATTACAATACAATAGAGAGAGAAGGCTTAGCTATGGTCTACGTGCTTCAGAAATTCAGACACTACTTATTGGGAAAACATTTCAATATGTTCACAGACCATTCAACTCTCAAATACCTCCTCAAAAAGTCAATGTTGGGGGGGAGAATTTGTTTATGGTTATTGTTGTTTCAAGAATTCGATTTCGAAGTACTAGTCAAACTAGGGAAGTTGAACGTAGGACTTGATCACATATCAAGGATCACTAATGGATATGAACCTACGAATCTAGAGGACAACTTTCCTGATGCACAATTATTTTCAGTCAAAGTAGATGATGAATATTTTGTAAATATCATTCAATTCTTGAGTACAGGGACTGCGCCACAAGAATTCAACACTGCGCAGAAGAAAAATCTAGTAGCCAGGGTTGCAAACTATCAATTGATTGCATGACACTTATACAAGATGGATGCAGACAACATCTTGCGAAGATGTGTACTAGAACATGAAATACCTAGGATCTTAGTAGAATCCCATGAGGGAATAACAAGAGGACATTATGCAGGCAAAGATACCATGCAGAAGGCACATGACTATGGTGGCCGACTGTTCACAGAGATTCAAAGGACTATTTCCAGAGATGTCATGTATTTCAGAGGGTTGGAAAACCAAAAGGACGAGACGAGATGCCCCTGAGACCACAAGTAACCTTGAAGGTATTTGACAAATGGGAAATATATTTTTTGGGACCAATTAACCCACCAACAAAAAGGTTAGGAGTGAGGTACATCATTACTACAACATAGTACTTCACCATATGGGTAGAAGAAACACCAGTGAAAGACTGCAGTGTAGAGACCACAACACACTTCTTGTTTGAGCACGTAATCACTAGATTTGGATGCCCAAGGATTTTGATGAGTGACCAAGCCACTCACTTCATTAACAACACTATTAAAGTGATGAATGAGGAGTTTGAAGTTTATCATCAAAAGAGAACACCATATCATCCTCAAGCAAATGGAACAATGGAAGCCTTTAATAAGATCCTCGAAAATGCACTGACAAAGATTTGCAATGTTAATAGGCACGATTGGGACTTGAAGATACCAACAGTACTGTGGGCATACATGACCACATGCAAAACATTGACAGGGAAGACACCATTCATATTGGTGTATGGATAAGAAATAGTGGTGCCATTAGAATTTCTGGTACCTAGTATGTGTGTCGCAGCAATTACAAACATGATGGAGCGAGGCGCAGTACAAGAAAGGTTGAGTTAGTTGATGATTATGGAGGAAGATAGGATTCTAGCATGGTTTCACCAAGAGGTACATAAAGCAAGGGAGAAATCTTGGCATGATAGACATATCAAAAGGAAAAACCTCAAGGAGGGAGACCTAGTCTTGGTGTACGATAGTAAATCTCTTCAACACCCAGGAAAACTTAGAATGCAATGGTTTGGACCATATAAAGTAAAGATTGTCACATATGGGGGAGATTTACAGTTGAAGGACTTGGGAGGAACATAACTCATATGAATGATCAATGGGAGTCGAATGAAGCTGTATAAGGACAATCTACCTTCTAGCACTTAAAAAAAAAAACATAGGATTGCGCACAACAACAGAGGGGTTACCATGCCAAAATTCAAAATATAACAACAAAGGGGTAGCACGCCGAAAAAAGAATGTTCACGCGCACTTGGAAACATTAGCGCAATAGAGAAAGGACCAATGGTCACTAAAGGGAGGAAACAACGGAAATGGAGGGTAAAGAAAATATGCACCAACTGACGACGTCCATCAAAATTAAATGTCAAGAATGATTGACAGGAAGACACATTAATCGAGCCAACTGGCGACGTTAAGGGAATTCAATGGAAAGTACACAGGAAGCGCCAATTCATTTAAAACACAACTTGGGTAACGTTTTTGAGAAGTTTCACACGATTCCTATATAAATAAAGCACGTGGGGATCAGAAATCTTATTGTGAAATTCAGAAAAGTACGGGAGATAGAGTATACAAAGCAGAGAGAGTTTGTAGGGGTTACAGAGTGAATTAAGCTCAACAGAGAACATTTTTACCATCATGGAACCACCCAAGCTAGGAGCATTGAGCCAGGCCTGCAGATGACCTCAAAGCAACCTCAGAGCACCTCAAAAGCCACAAGGGAGCAAACAAGTACCACCATGACCCACCGAATTCGTCAACTTGGATGAAATCCTATCACCCAATATGGAACTAGGGAGTCCCACACTAGGGGTGGACGAAACCCAACAAAAAACATCAGTGTACATGGATATTGATATGACGAAAGTGGGATAGGGTCAGTAGGCTGAGGACTCAAGAAATCATTCGTGCTCTGAAAACCCTAAAGAATCCCCGAGGGTTAATGGGATAGTCCCAAACCATACTGAAGCAACCACGCCAGAAAGGTCACACAAAACAACGTCGAAACAACAACAGGAGGGCATAGTAGAAGATGTCACTGATCGACTAGACGAGTATACATAGGAGAGAACAATGGAGGCTGGAACCTCGAGTCAGCCACCACAGTGGAAGGGCAAGTAGCCAATAGCAATATCATCGCGCAGGTAGGCAAAATCAACCATAGTCTTACCACACATTCCGAAGGGGTGCTTGTCACGGCTAACTTGTTAGGCTACATGGAAAAAATACAGTACTTAGATCACAATGTGACCGACATGGACAAGTTTCATGAGTTCGCAAAGCAAGTTTTCTTGGAAATCATGGGTATAGGACCCTTCGGTGAACTAATTAACCAACCAAAACAGTGGGCAGACGGATTGTCCAACACCGAGATTTTAATCCTGTTGCACATCCCTCACTTTGGAATGGGTCGGGAAGTAAACAACTGCGTCAAGTAGCTGGTGGAAATTACCCATAGAGGATACCTATGGGTGGAAGAGCCTGTCTCGATAGACGTAGATCTCATTGCATATATTACAGGGCTGCCATATGAGGGGGAGAACCCTATGCATTCCCTCGACAAAAAAAAGAAGGAGAAGGCACTGGCCAAGGAAATGAAGAATACATATGGCACAGAAAGAAGGTCACGCCGAATCATAATTAAGCACACCAGTGAAGCAACGACCAGGATGGCCACAAAGCTAATGTCATGCAAATTTCTCATGAAGTGTCGTAAGGATGAAGTCCCTGTTGGGTTCATCGCAGCTGAAACACAGTGTGCGGAGGGAACCATACTTAGTTGGGCCCCATACTTGTTGAATCTATTCCTTGAAGACTGTAAGGATGTGTAGGACCTAGGGACAAAATTTCACTATTCCTGGCTACTCATCCTGATCACCTTGGTTGGATGGAGGGAGCCTAAATATACATTCTTTGTCGAGATATCCACTCATTGCCAAGAAGCGTGATATCTATTATTGGGGACAACTTTAGACCCCAAAAACAAAGTGCAAATGTAGGCATGTTCACAAGGTATTTCAACGACATGCAAGAAATCATTGCCAACACTTAGCGGGTTACTCTAGAAGTGGTCGTGCAATATCAGGGCATAGCCAACTTCAAAGCGACCAGGAATGCAATATGGATCCAAGCATGAAAGGATTCTTAGAAGGAATCGATACAACTGTGGTACTGCATCAAGAAAGAGGACGTAGAAATGACCATCAAGGATTGGCAAGACAACTGGAGAGTTCCAGTCCTAAATCAAGAGATATCCACAGAAAAAGGAGGTGGATGCAGGTCAAGAACAAACACCTGTAGGAGATAAAACAACGCCCAAGAATCCAAATCCAAGACAGAAGCTGGGGAAACAAAATAAAGGGGGTGCGCCAAAGACAGGTACCCAATAGGGGAAGAAGAACAACACTCACGCACCGTAGGAACATGAAAAAGAGACTAAGAAAACACAGGGGACCACATAAAGTGCTACCCAATAGGAACAAGGCCATACCAAGAGGCCAATCATACACACTGGGGGTACATGGAAGAAATATAAGGTGCACAAAAATCCACTAGAATATACAATCACTGAGGATGACACAGACCTCGTGGCCCAAATGGTCCAGGACCGAACAACCTAGGATTTTGCTGAAGCCCAACGCCAAAGGGACATGATTCAGGACGAGTTGTCTGACATGAGGAAACTCCTCCAGCAGATCAGAGAAACACAAAGGGCGGGCAGAGGAACAGAGTCAATCCCCACAACATCATAGGCAGGAGTCAAGGTTGGGTCGAGCGAGTAAGATACAATCTAGACGATGGCACAGAGAAGCTCGACTTTTCACGTGACACCCAATGTACTATGCATGGATGAAATTGTAGGCAGACACCATTGAAATATCTGGCATAGCTACAGTTGGTAATGAATTGGATACCAACCAAGACATTATATAAACTACAAGTCAATGTCATGCAAGAGGTTCAATCGCGTGCATGAACAGATGCATCAGAATTGCAGTAGACAAAGGACAACAAAGAAGAGTTGGATTTGGTGCTTGAGCAGGTCAATATTCAGACAAATTATGAGAAATATCGCATGGATAGGCTCGAGCAAGGATTATATGTAGCCGATGACATAATTCCAAAGAGCGTGCAACAAACAGAGCTCATGACGACCAATACAAGTAGGAGATTGAACCTATCCTACGTAGCCCAGAAGGGGGTGAACCACGATAACACCTGTGTTATGTGAATGAATGTATGAGTCTTTATTGTTGTTAAATGTTGAATTTTAGATGAATGAATTAACTAGTAGATTTGGTATTTCACATGCATGAATCGAATGACTGCTACAATCAGATGTTAGAATGAATAAATAAATATTACAAGGTACACACACATATATCCACTCATTCCTAGGTTGCAAACACTTGAGTATTTTAGCCACCCATAGAGATATCTTGGGTGAGACTGCGCAATACACTCTATGTGTTGTGTTTCCTTCTGGTCTAGCAGAGGGGCCGATAGTTTTATAGGGACTTTGTTGGGATATTACTAAGTCTAAACCTGATTCGAATAGGATCAGAGTAGGAGAATACTAAGTAGAGATAGAGAAAATCCAACAATGAGATATTGACTCAAGATTGTGCTTTGTTCAAGGGAAACAAGACTGCTACCAACAAAAGAGATTAGATGTTTTCCCATTCTTTTTGGTTTTTTTCTTTTTTTTTTTCTTTTTCATGTTATAGAAGCTTGAAAAAGAATAAAATAATGCTTATTGTACAATGGAGAAACAAGTGTCCCATGAAAGAAAACTAGTTCCAGAGTGCAAGGAACATACCTATGCTCAATGTAAGGAGCACATGTGCAAGATAATGACACTCAGGGAAATGTTCCCCCCAGGGATAAGGTATCAAGTCGCAAAGGCATAAATTGCAATGCTGGGAGATGATAGGAATGCATAGGAAATTGGTTCAATAACAACATGTTGAAGCCAACATTAGGCCTAAAAGCACGAGCATTCAATATGCAGATGCAGATACGACTCAACTTTGGGAAGAAAACCTCCCATAATGGTATTTTTCGTAAGTTTAGTCTCCAGGGCCTGAAAAAGAATAAAATCATACCAAGGAGAACTCTTTTGGTCACAATAGGGCCAGAGTATTCCTTTTTCGTACATATTCCAATCAGTCTGGAAAAGGGTTAAACTTATACTGAAAGGAAGCCTCTTCAAAATTGTTTTAACAAGTGTGACAAAGACAAGATCACTCAACTATATTTTCATATTTAAGGAGTCTGAAAAGAGATTAACTATGGACTCCCTCATCTTTTTTTATAAATTTTGTCTCTTGAGCCTGAAAAAGTATAACGCATAACTTAGGAGAACTCTTCTAGCTCGTAGATTAGAGTGTTCCTTTTTCATAAGTAGTCTTGTCCCATCCAAAAAAGTGGTAAACTTGTGCTGGACAAACGTTCCTTCAGGTCCATTTAAGGAGCGTACAAGTAACAACGTCACTCAGAAATATTTTCAATTTTAAGGAGTCTGAAAAGAGATTAACTATGGACTCCATAATGTTGTTGGTGAGAAGCATGTAAGATAGGGGTCCCGTGGGAAATGGCCATAATGAGAGAGAGTAAAAAGCATGAAGTTCAAACACAAACTCATGGCGGGACTAACCAGGACCCCCGAGCCTAAAAACGGTACTTGCATCGTGAGCGCCATAATACAAAGGGATTCCAAACTAGGACGCCCAGGGAAGGTAGGCTCTACCACATGAATCATGACACTTCTAAATAACAGAGAAGGTTCTGCATCACAACTTAGTGGGATCGATCCTAAGGCCGGATGAATCAAGAAACATATAATGAAAAAATGCATGGAGGGGAAAACCTAACCTATATGCTAGTTTTGAGATCATCACCTATCAGAATGGATCGACATGGAAGAAAAGGTAGAAAATAAAAATTCTCCAAAGTCCTGTATATAAGACCAAAAACACTTACCCATAATTTAATAAGTCCAATATAGAAACCCATGATAAATACAAGTATTAAGGGATACAGAACTTGAAAACAAGAAACCCTAAAAACACAATATGTACATAGGACCACACAACTTTCCAGCTTATGCACAATAGTTCTCCAAGAAAATCCCATTGCTAGGCTCAAGCCAATGGATTATTTGGTAACAAACCTGTAAATCTTCTAGTTCAGGTGTAGGTCGAAGATCCATCATCATAGCTTCAAGGATGGCCTAATCCAGAGGAAACTCAAAATACATGAAACCAAGGCCCGACATCTCACAAATACCAGGGCTCGAGGTATTACAAACAAAAAGATCAAACTCAAGAGGAAACACCAGATTACTCGGGCCAATAGGGGGAAGCAAGGGCTCCCAAGCCCCCATTGGATAAAAACCTTGACCAATTGTCAAGACAATGTATCAAGAAGGAAAACATAACTGTAAAGTATCCTTCTCAGGAGCAATTGAATACTGAGGATAAGACTCTACATAATTCACTCGTGGCAGGGAAGAGTTTACTCGAACACTAGGAACACACAAAGGGGAAAACTGATGTAAAGACAAACTAGGATGGTGATTATAAAATGAAAGTTGATCAATAGTGACACTGTTTCCATTGTGAGGGAAATGCATCACACAAAAGAGTGTAGACACAATAACATTCATCGCATACACATAATCACACCCAAGAAGAAAATTAAATTCTAAAGGGCCTAGCATCACTAACAGATTGACTCACACAATTTTCCCACCTAATGTGATAGAAAACTGAGGAAGAATCCCCAAACATTCTCTATGTCTTTTGTCGAAAGTTAGTAGCTCACTGGTAGTTGACACAAGCTTAGGAGAACCCAAATATTTCCAAGCCGAGGATGATAAAATACTTGGAGAGGATCCTTCATCTACAATAGTTTGACGAATGCCTAAATTATTAATTCTAACTATTATCTGAAAGGGTGCAGAAGAAGGAAGGTGAGGATCTACAAGATCATTCCAATAAAAGGAAACCATCCTAGGACTTAGAGGGAGCATACTCGAAGAGAGTGGAATTCCCCCTTTCTCAGAAGGTACTAAACTGGAAATGATAAGGACATGGTCAGAAGACACATCACTTTGCAAGAGAAGAGTGGGATTGGTTGAATATTGCATCGATGATGTCACTTCCTTAGACTTGTCACTCATTAAGAGAAGAGTGGGATCGACCGAAGATTGCATCAGTGTGACCACTTCCTACACCACTGGTTGAATAGGATGCAATAAAAAATGGTCACCCCCCAAAACAAGAGTGGTGCCAGCCGAAGATTGCATCAACACAACCACTTGATCAACCAAAGATTGAATATATTGTTGGGAAACCAAAGTCGACTTAGAACTAGAAGGGCCTTCAGACAAGGACCGTGTTCTCTGTACCATGGAAATAGTAGGGCACAAATGAGTTAGGGGATCTCCTTTGCAATTTTACAAGGGAACTTGGGATTACATATTGTACATCTAGGCTTATTAACAGTATCAATACCCCTATCATGACTTATAGTGGTCGATGGGTTTCCCCCAACATGACTAGTAGAGGTTGGTTGCATGTCTCCAATGTGACAAGTAGAGGTTGGTGACAAGACTCCAACATGACTCGTAGAGGTCGGTGACTCGATGAAAGTATGACTAGCAGTGGCTGGAATTTTTCTCCCAGCATGACTCACAGATCCTGGTTGCATTCCCCCAACATGACTAGAAGAGGCTGGTGACATGACTCCAACATGACCTGCAGATGTTGATGACCTATCTCTAACATGACTCGCAGAGGTTAGTAGCTAATATCCATCATGACTTGCAGAGGTTGGTGATGTTTGTCTAGTATGACTAGTGGTGACTAGACTCATGCCACCAACATGAATTGCAATGACTGGTTTCTTGTCTTCAACATGATTCACAAATGTTGTTGACAAATCTCCAACATAACTAGCATAGGTTGGTGATTGTTCTCCAACATGACTTGCATAGGTTGGTGACTTCTTTTTATTACTCTTCCTCTTCCTATTCCTTTTATACTTTTGGTTACCAATAGTGAGACTTTCACCAAAAGAGAGAGGAGGAGGAGAAATAAAATTTTTGGAAGCAGAAGGTGAAGGATCAAAATCCATACGATGCCCTTGACATAAGGTGCTTATCTGAGAAGCATCGAGAGCATTCAGGACATTTGGAGTGGTCCAAAACCAAACCAATAGTCCTACATTCAACCTAGGAATGTT